>JADHKP010000050.1:164279-253309 GCA_019925385.1 Raffaelea deltoideospora | reverse complement strand
CCGCCCGCCCCCCCCCCCCCCCCCGCCCCCCCCGGCGGCCCGCGCCCCCCCCCCCCCCCCCCCCCCCCCAGCACGAGGGTCGACGCGTCAAGACGAATCGTCTTTTTTTTTTTTTTTCTCTTTTTTTTGCCTTTCTCGTCTTCTGCACGACGGCCAGAATCGGACGAACTCTTTCTTGTCTGGGGCAAGACGGAGAGCTTGCTGCGAGCTTATTCGTCTAACGAGCGACCGAGAGACCGCCAATGACAGGCCGATGAATATAGAGAGACAGACCACTAGAGATGCAAAAAAGCAGGAAAAAAAAAAAAAAACCGCAGAGACGGTTTCTGTGTTAGCCGACTGTTTGGTCTCGGATCCGAGAGAGAGAGAGGAGGGGGGGGGGGGGGAGGAGTGAGCTGTTTAGGGCACACGATGGGGCGCGAATGGGACAAGAAAGACAGAAAGAGGCGTGGCCCATTCCCAGTCGACTGGTTCCACGACCTGCTATGCCCTCGTCCTTGTTGCAAAAGGAGGATGAAGATATGGACGGAGGGGGTGAAGGAGAAGAGGGAGTGAGAAGGGGGGGGGCGTGTTTTGAAGAGGATGGGAGGATGGGAAGTGCAGAGAACGAACTGCTGGAGAGTCTGAAACGGACGGATGTTTGTTGGGGAAAATGGTGGAGGGGGGTGGGAGGCCAGAAAGATTCGGTCAACGTTTAGGAGACAGCAGGAAGGCAGTAAGGAGACAGTAGACAAGTCAGAGTAAGTAGACAGTAGACAAGACAGAGTAAGTAGGTAAGTAGACCGTAGACAGACACAGACAGCAGGAAGTAGACACCAAAGGACATGCACCCAAAGCAGACGCTGGCAGATACTCAGAAAAAGACAGAGAAGGGGAGAAACACTATTGCCATATAAAACCCTTTAAAAGGTGATATATAACGGCTGGGCAACCTGGCAAATTGCGCGTGGTTCTGTGTGGATTTCAAATCTTCTTCCGTGCCTGACTTTTTTCTTTTCTTCCCCTGCCTTACACATCTTGGATATCTTACCTTTGCGACGGCTGATTGACTTGACTTTGCACGCGTTCTTCCTCTTGTAGAGAGATCACGACCGGTCGACAAAGCTGAACGACAGAGCAGCGGTGACACAACACCTTTACAAAGAAAAAAGGGGTATATAGCTTAAGAGCAGAAGATGAACAGAAAAAAAAAAAATCTTGTAAGTCAATAAAAGGTCGGGTTGGCTGATCGAGAAAGCACGACGGCCGTTCTAAGAGAGAGCGAGGAAACAGAAGAGAGAAAAAAAAAAATAGAGACGCCGGAGGGGAGGCGACGCAATGCAGTGCAGGCAGCAGCAGTGATGCAATGCAGTGCAGGCAGCAGCAGTGATGAACAGTCTGGCTCTCGAGCTGCGGCACAGCGTCTCAAAAGCATTTGTTGGGTGTGTGGGAACCAAGCATAAAGCAAAACCCCAAGTAGCTGAGCACAGACAACGAGGCCCAGCGATTGGGCCACCATCATCTTGTTCGAAGACGAGAGAGAGAAAATCCAGTTGTAGGCTTTTTTGTTGTCGTCACAAAGCAATACAAAAAAAAAAAAAAAAAAAAAAAAAAAAACTAGCAACGCTTCAAACTCGCTGCGGTCTGAAAGCCCCTCGACGACCGGTCCGTTACACAGAATGTACTTGTCCAGTGTCAACGCTGTCGACAGTTGTCATTTCAAAAGGCCGGCACAGAAGCCAGTCTGCTGGGACAGCCGCTGAAAACGAAACACGGGAAAGTGCTTGTCTTGGAGATCACAGCAGCTGGGGCGCTGCGTGCTTCTACGAGGAGGGATGTGGCCCAGCAGAAGATCAAAGATCAGAAGGCGAGCCGAGAACAGTCAGACCCATTTTTAGCTAGTGGTTGCTACAAGTCGAGCAATGGCAGCTTTCGTAGATACGCTGTTTGCAAGTGGTCGTGGATTTTCTTGTTGTTTGAGCGTCGAAAACGCCTGGAACGACTGAACCTCGTGGTCTGTAAAATGCGCAGCATTCTGGGAGCTTGTGTAAATAAAAGCGTGCTCCCTAGTGCGTATTTCTCCGTATGCCTCTGCATTGCTGAGCTGGCGAGCGGCGTGTGTTGACTCTTGCTGGTGGGCTTCTGGGCTTTTTGCTCTCGCGTCTCTGCCTCTGCTCAGCAGTGCTTGTCTTGGTGCAATCTGACTAGTGGGGCCAAGGCGCCGGCAAAAGCGGGCGGTTAATTCGGTCCCGAAAATGGTTTCAGGTCGGCCGACCGTTAGCGGTGGGTACTACGAGTACTTTCGATGTACGGAGTATGACGTATTAATACAGCGTAAGGATACGCTAATCTAAATAAAGACAGCGCAGAAACGGCTATTTGAGCCTGCTTAAAGTGCTCAAAGTCTCCGATGGGGAAGTTCGAACATCCAAAGGCTCAATCTATTGATACGGTCCAGCATCTTTGCATTCTTCAACGTGTGCACTCGGGATACACTCACACCTCCCGTCACAAAAGGCACAAGAACAGGTCTGCCAGCTCTGAAAAAGGCGGTTCTCGCAGTCCAGACAAAGCAATGACGTGTGGAGACGCCGTCATCGTGGCGGCTTGAAATGGGATGCATCTTCGTTTTGGATCTGGATTGCTCGGGCATTGGGAGAAGGGCCAGGAGGCGACCGAGCAGACATGAGAGCAGGTTGACCATTGGCCAATGCCAGTTATATATTACTGTGTCATATAGCCCAGGTCTCCTCGTAATTGCACTTTATTTCTTTCTGTATTTGTATTTGCTTTTTTTTTTTTTTGAATGTTCGTTGCTATGGAGCGGTTGCCCTGGAGGCCAGCAACGTTTTTACAAATGCTGCTGCCGCCAATGCTTTATACAAGTACTACTCATACTCACACAGCTAGCCAGGTTAAGCATCTAGATGTGGGGAGCCTAACGCATGCAAAGCCTTTGTCAACGTCGACACTGTCAGTGAGAGATCGGACCTGCTTTGGTAGAACTCCGCAATTTTCACTTGCTGAGCTCGCTTGCGTTGGAAGCAAGTTCTCCGCTCGGTCTTGGCTGCTTCCGCCCGCTGTTTATTTTGGCGTTTGTCTTGCGGGTTGCAGCCCAGCCTATGCCGATTCATGCAGAATCGGAGGGAGAGGTAGAGAAAGAGAAGAAAAAAAAAAAGAGAGAGAGAGAAAGAAAGAGAGAGAAGGGAAGAAGAACACAGACGCAGCATCCAGAGGGGAAGACCGAGAAGCGAGAGTAGCCGGCATGCACTCCATTTAGCGAAATAGTGACGTGAGGCAAAGACACGACGGCGTTTAATTAAAGCCCAAGACCGAGATGGGTGTCTTCGTTACCGAGCAAGAAAAGAGACAGAGGCACAAGGGGAAAAGAGAGGGGGAAAGTTGGACAGCTGTTTTTGATTTGTGTTTTCGTCTCGACTGCTACGTCGTTCCATGTCTGGTTTGTTGTCTAGTTCTCCATATTATCTGCTACGTCGTTCCATGTCTGGTCTGTTGTCTAGTTTTCCGTCTTATCTGCTACGTCGTTCTAGTGTCTGGTCGCTCGACTGCCACGTCGTTCATGTCTGGTCTGTTGTCTAGTTTTCCTCTTATCTGCTACGCCGTTCCACTCTCTGGCCTGTTGTTCTAGGCCTCCGTTCTGTCATTACCGGTTTTGTCTTGTTGTCTTTATATTCCATGTCCAAGTTCTTTCCCATAGCAATCTCGCACATCATGACGAGCCCGAGAGCTGGCTAATTTACATACGGCCGGACGATCGCCAAGAGAGAGAGAGAGCAAGAGAGAGAAATTTAGATTTTTTAGAGTATAAACACCCCCCGGGGAGTGTGTCTCTTGGAACCCTTTTCGGTATCCACATTACCTATCCAGGAAAGAGGGCTGAGCTCCTCTCTCTTCTCCCTCGCAGTCGGTTCTAGTATTGTTTGATATTTTTCTTTGCCGCTTCAGCCTGGCTGTCGTTTGTTGCCCTTGTTCTTTTTTCCCCCACACACGCCACCGGGGCTTTGTTCTCCAGACAACTCAACCTTTTCCTCCTTTCTCTCGAACAAACCCATGGGGGAGGATGGGGTGTTTTGGTCTTATAACCATCACGTCAGATATAGCCATATAGTTCGGAGATGCAACGCATTCTCCTGCATATGCTCCGTGGACGGCGTGAGGGTGTCTGTATACAGTTGTGTCTATTTGATTTTTTTTTTTTGCTCGGTCTCAATCTTTGTCGTTCGATGCGCATTCTCGCATTCTATCTTTCCCCGAGTCATTGTATATGTTTGCAAAGGGTGCTGTGTATTCTGCTCGCATAACGTGTAGTCTGGTATCTGTATGCTTTCAACATTTCCTTGCTCTTTGCACTCTTCTCTCTCCCTTTACATATTCTCTTCCTTCACGTACATTCTCCACGTATATTCTCCTCTCTTCTGTGACAACAGACGTTTTGTGTGCATTGTTGCATTGCCGCCGTGGTCCGTCTGGCGTTCTGAAGAGCCAAAGACGAGCGCTCTTTCCGCCCCGACTCTCTGTCGGTTGTGTCGATCCTTGAAGGTTTGAGGCATTTGGTGTTTTGTCCAGTGGTTGGCAATCACTCCCTGTCGATCCTGTTTGCACATCCCCTTTCCCAGCACCATGGGCGGCGGCCGGGGCAAGCCGTGGCAATCGACGTTTTCGCCGAGCAACAGCAGCGGCCAGACGACGGAGGTCGAGCGCCGGTCGGAGGTGGAGCTCAGCGATGGCACCGACGTGGAAAAGCTAGCGCAGGGCGGTCCTTCAAGCGGAAAGGGACGGCGGCCGGCCGGCGGCGACGGCGGGAGCTCCAGCAGCGGCAGCGACGGCTTGGACAGCAACGGCTTGGACAGCAACGACACAAGCAGCACTGACACCAGCAGCAATGGAGTCAATGACGTCAACGACGTCATGGCTGGCCGGGGCAACGACGGTCGTCCACCGCAGCCGCGGCCGCGGCCGCCAGCCGCCGGCAACGACCTCTTCCAGCCGGCCAGCGTTCGGTTCTGGATGATTCTGCTGTCGAACTTTCTGGCGCTCTTCCTGGTGGCGCTGGACCGGACAATTGTGGCGACGGCGGTGCCTCGCATCACGGACGACTTTCACAGCCTGGGCGACATTGGCTGGTATGCGTCGGCGTACATGTTGACGACGTCGGCGTCGCAGCTGTTGTTTGGCCGCATCTACAAGTTCTACTCGATGAAGTGGTGAGTTTCTGGAGATTTCTGTCTTTGTCTTTGCTGTCTTTGATTCTGTTTTAAACCTGATTTGTATATCTTTGTGGTGTCTTTGTCTTTGAACCTTTTTATGTCTGTCATTTTGTCTGTCTTGAACCTGCCTTGTCTTTCTTGTTTTCCCTGGTCTCTCTCTGACCCCCAGGACTTTCCTCGGCTGCGTGGTCGTGTTCGAGATCGGCTCGGCCATCTGCGGCGCGGCGCCCAGCTCGGCCGTCTTCATCGTGGGCCGGGCCGTGGCCGGGCTGGCGTCGGCCGGCATTTTCTCGGGCTGCATGCTGATCATGGTGCCGATGATTCCGCTGCACAAGCGGCCCATGTTCCAGGGCCTCTTTGGCGTCGTCTTTGGCGTGGCCTCGGTGGTGGGCCCGCTGGTGGGCGGCGCCTTCACGTCGACGCCGGCGCTGACGTGGCGCTGGTGCTTCTTCATCAACCTGCCCGTCGGCGGCTTCACGCTGGTGTTTATGCTGTTTTTCTGGCAGCCGCCGCCGCCGCCGGCGACGCTGGCGGCGCCCAAGCGGCTGCTGCTGGGCCGCCCGCCGGCGCGGCTGTCGCTCTGGACGCACATTCGCCGCCTCGACCCGCTGGGCACGCTCTTCTTCCTGCCCGGCGTCGTCTGTCTGCTGCTGGCGCTGCAGTGGGGCGGCTCGACCTATGCCTGGAGCAGCTGGCGTATTCTGCCGCTGCTCGTGCTCTTTGCCGCCCTCATGGCCGCCTTTGCCGTCGTGCAGATCCTGCTGCCCGACACCGCCACGCTGCCGGGCCGCGTCATTGGCCAGCGCAGCGTGCTGTCGGGCGCCCTCTTTACCTTTTTCATCTCTGCCGCCATGCTGATGCTCGTCTACTTTGTGCCCATCTGGTGTAAGTTGTCTCTCGTCTCTCCTTTCTTCTCTCTTCTCGTCTTATGCTCCTTTTCTGTGTCTCTCTTCTCTTCTCGTCTTATGCTCCTTTTCTGTGTCTCTCTCCTCCCCTAACAATCAGTCCAAACGGCCAAACTGGTCAACCCGCTCAACTCGGGCGTCTACACGATCCCGCTGGTGCTGAGCCTCGTGGTCTCGAGCATCTTCTCGGGCGTGGTGACGCAGAAGATCGGCTACTACGTGCCGTCGATGCTGGTGGCGCCCTGCGTCATGGCCGTGGGCGAGGGCCTCATGAGCACCTTTTCGCCGGCCACGGCGGCCTCGCACTGGATCGCCTTCCAGTTTGTCGCCGGCTTCGGCCTCGGCTTCGGCATGCAGATCGGCAATCTGGCCGCCCAGACGGTGCTGCCGCCCGAAGACATCTCCACCGGCGTGGCCGTCATGTTCTTTGTGCAGCAGCTCGGCGGCGCCGTCTTCACGGCCGTCGGCCAGGCCCTGCTCAGCAACCTGCTGGTCTCGCGCCTGCACGGCCGCATCCCCGGCCTCGATCCCGCCGCCATTGTCAATGCCGGCGCCACCGAGCTGGCCAGCACCGTGCCGCCCCAGTTCCTGCCCCTCGTCGTCGACGCCTACAACTTTGCCTGCACCCGCATCTTTCTCGCCGCCATGGGCCTGTCGCTGTGCGCCCTCGTCTGCGCCTTTTTCATGGAATGGCGCAGCATCAAGAAGCCGCCCGGCGGCCCCGGCGGCCCCGGCGGTCCCGGTGGCGGTCCCGGTGGCGGTCCCGGCGGTCCGGGCGGCCGTCCGCAAAATGCAAGCGCCATCCATCCGGGAGTCGTCCGGGCTCTGCAGGGTCCGAGCGGACCCGGCATCCCGGCTGGCCTGGGCCGCCCTCAAATGGTGGAGGTGATGGCTCCCAACAAGGTCTACGCCGTCCACGCTGCCCACGCTGCCCACCCGCCTCCACCTCCGCCTCCTCTTCTCTTCCGCCACCCCCACGACGGCTCCGTGGCGCCCACAGCAGCCACGGCAACAACCGCCGTCGAGAGCTCCGCCGGCGACAGCGCCAGCACAAACGTGCTCCACAAGAAGAAGCGCAGACAGTCGGCCGCGTCCAACGCCGAGGACCCGGACAGAGACGGCGGACTGCTGCTGCTGCTGCTGCAACAGCACCAACAACAACAGCAGGCGTCCGCAGCCGCGGAGCTGGACGCCAGCCCGCCAGCCATCGATCCAAAAATCTTGCGTGCACGAAGAGAGGCCGAAGAGAAGCTGCGCCAGGCGCGGCGCGAGTCGGAGCCCGACTACGCCCGGTCGCGGCGGAACTCGGTGCGGCTGTCCAAGACCTACAGCAGGAGAAACAGCGGGCTGTTTGAGTAGACAGCTTGGTAGGCAGCTTGTTTGGGCCTCTTGAAGGACGTGTGAGGTTTTACGACAATTATGGAGGAACGTTCTGTTCTTGTGAGGGTTGACTGGTCAATTATGGAGAGCATGTGTCCTTTTCTCATGCTTGTCACTGTCAGGTTATGATGGGTTTGGTTTTGGTTTTGGTTTTGGTTTTCTCTTTTTTTTTACTGTCCGTTCGCTACTTTGTCTCTGCTCATGGGCGTTTGGAAAACCTGGAGGGTCGTTTGCAGCAGGTAGAATAGACGGAGAGCGCTGTCGTAGGAGGCGGGTAAACAGCGCTGGATTAAAATGAGAGCTTTGCTTTTTTGCCTTTCTTCTCTGTCGATAGGTCTCTTTTTTTCCTCTCTTCTCCTCCGTTGGCTCTTTACAGCCATGGACTGCTTCCTGCGGCACAGACCGCTATGCCGTGCATTTTGCAGACGACAAATGAAAGTCGGGGGCCGAAAAGAATTCGGGAAGACGTGCATGACCGAGGAGGGTATATAAGACGTTATTATGAGGATATGCGATGCGAGAGGAAAGCGCGCCCTATATGAAAAAAAGAGCTCGGCTCATATAGCGTCTCGCCAAATCGCCACAGCCGGACACGAGAAAATGTGAGGGAACGGTTAAGCAGTATGCGCTGTCCAATTTTAAAGCCTGCTTTGCTACTCTGAAGCCTTTTACAGCGTCCACCAGCCATAGCCACGACCTGGCGGCTTGGCGCTGTGCTGTTCATTGCTGTGCGTTGCTGTCTATCACTCTTTCCGCCTGAGCGCCCGAGGCACCTATGTTTCCGCTCCCGAAATCTATATTGGTTGTCCCCCCCCCCATGACAGCCAGTTTTGCCTCGGTATGACAGGGATGGGGGTGTTAAGGGGGTCAGAGGAAAAAAAGCAGTTGACCAGAGAGGTGAAGAGAAAGAGATTAAGGATATAGAAAAGTACAAATGAAAGTCCGAATGGGTGTGTTGCGGTTCGACGTTGGCATCTGATGAGCAGTCGCTGAAACGATGCAGACTTTTTTATCGTCTGCATCGACAACAGCGGCTCAGTTAGAGACACAGTTGAGCAAGGCTGGCTTCAATGTCCATTGCCATTCTAAGACTGTTATACAGGAGTTTGTTCTGGGCGCAAGCAGACAGAACATTCATAAAGAGCAAATGATGGGTCGATAAAGCAAGATAGAAAAAGGGAAGCGAGAATGAAAGCAAGAATGAAAACAATGCAACCCAGACCGCGAGCCATACCTTGTCATTAGTCATGCAGAGACAATGAAAAAGGAAGAAGGAAACACGAAGAGGAAGAAACATGAAGAGGAAGAAGGAAACACGAAGAGGAAGAAGGAAACACGAAGAGGAAGAAAGAAACACGAATAGAAAGAGTAAGAAAAATAAAGAGAAAGCCGAAAGCCGACTGGAAAAGAAAGCCGACTGGACAAGAGAAAAACAGGAACCCGAACGCAGCCCGTAATCTGACTGAGAAAAATAGGCCAAAAATAAAAGGCAAGCCCAGGCTCTCAGACACCAGACACATAAAACCAGCTTTTGAAAACGACCAGACACCCACCCCTACACCAGCTTCCAGGCACACACGCCCTGCATGCCGTAGGCCTTGCGGCCCAGGGCGGCGCGGAACTCGGCCATGGAGCAGCCGCGGGCGTCGCGGTTGTCGAGCGAGGTGAGGCCGAAGCAGGTGAGCTTGTCGCCGGGGCGGCCGAGGATGCGGCGGGGGATGTGGGCCTCCCAGAGGCGGAGCGGCTGGACGCATGGCACCTCGACGAGCTCGGTGGAGCGGCCGTCGGGGCCGGCGGCCTTGGCCTGGAGGAGCAGGAGGTAGGGCGGCTGGGGGACGTCGGGGTGGTTGCGGGGGTCCCAGTGGGGGCATTCGCGGCCGAAGCGGAAGCGCACGAGGTCGCCGTCGTTGCCGTTGCTCCTGTCGTCGCCGGGGCGGTAAGCCCGGATCTCGCTGCAGCGCGGCTCGACGGCGTCCGCGGCCAGCTGGGGGTCGGGGCAGTTGGAGAAGATCATGACGGGGTCGGCGGGCAGCGGGTCGACAATGTACTCTTCCCAGGAGATGGCGGCGCGGCCGTCGTCGCGGAAAAAGAAGCGGGGATCGCGGGGGAAGTGCGAGCGGCCAAACTCGTCGTTGGTCATGGTGAACTGGCGCGGGCTGAAGCGTTTTTCGTAGCGGCCGCTGGCGCGGTGGGCGTCGACGTTGCCGGCGCCCCAGCAGGCGTCCAGCAGCTTCCAGCGGCCGCCGTCGATCCGCACGGCGTTCCAGGCGTGGCCGGTCGGGTTCGGCGGCGGCACGCGGTCGCCGGCGCGCACGGCCCCGAAGCCGTAGCCCTTGCCGTGGCCGCCGACGACGACGCAGTCCAGCCCGGCCGCCCGCGCCACCGCCTCGTACACGCGCGCATAGCCCTCGCACACGGCCCGGCCGGCAAACACCGTCTCGGCCACGCCGCTCGCGCCCGGCTGCCCGTCAAAAAAGGCCTCGACGTCGTAGGCAATGTTGTGGTGGCACCACGTGAAAATGGCCCGCGCCCGGTCCGTCGCCGACGCAAAGCCGCTGCACAGCTGCTCGGCCAGGTACTCCACCGTGCCCTGCCGCGGCAGGCTGGCCGCCGGGAACTGCGCCGCCACCGCGTCCGCCGCCGAGAAGTCGCGGCACTTGAGACACTCGTCTGCCGAGTCGGTCGGGCCAGTCGTGCCCACCGCGCCCGGACTCTTCAGCACGCTCGCAATCTGCGCCGCCGACGGCCGCGACGCCACCGGCAGAGGCGGGGGCGCCTCCTCGCCCGCAGTGCTGTTTCTGTGTCGGCCGTAGCCGTTGTTCTCGCCTGCGTCTCTGTTTCTGCCGTAGCCGTTGTTCTCGCCTGCAGAACTATCTCTGTGGCCGTAGCCGTTGTTCTCGCCTCTGTCTCTGTCTCGGCCGTAGCCGTTATCCTTGCCGGCAGTGCTGTCTCTGTCTCGACCATAGCCGTTGTCCTTGCTCGCAGTGCTGTCTCTGTCTCGACCAAACCCATTGCTCAGCCCGTTCTTGAGAAAACTGCCCAGCCGGCCGGCTTCCCGACCGGCGTCCTGAATGCTGCTGATGCGCCGCGGCTCAGGCCGGGAGCTGCCCGCATTGCTGCTGGGACTGCCGCCGTTTCTGGCATTGTTGAAGCCCATAGCCAGCGCCGACCGGCCGGTGGGCCGCCGTGCTGGCAGCTGCGGCGGCGCACCGCCCTCGGGCTCGTCGAAGCTGTTCTTGTTCTTGTTTCCAACAGTCCGTGCCGGCAGCCGCGGCGGCAGTGCCGGGGCCGCGGCGCCGGTCCCGGGCTCGTATCCCGGCCGACCTCCGTGGACCGCTACGGTGGGCCGGCGAGTCGGCAGCGCGGGCGGCGGCCTGCTGCCGTTGCGGTCGTCCTCGTCTGCTGCCTGTCGGTCGGCCTCGGCGTCACGCTCCGCCGCCTCCGCCTCGCGTTCGGCCCGCGTCGGCGGCAGAGGCGGCAGTTTGCTGCTGCCAAAGGCCGGTGGCAGTTTGCGCACCGCCCCTGTCGCCGCGCCGCCAGCCGCATCGCCCGAGCCATGGCTCGTAGCCGACGACACGCGGCTCAGTGACGCCTGCGACGCCGTCGTGGCCACGGACCAGCGCGACGCCACCGACTCCGACGACGGCCGCCGGTCCACCGCCAGCTGCGGCCGCTGCAGAAACTGCTGCTGCTGCTGCTGCTGCTGCTGATTCTGTGGCTGCGGACGGCGCTCCGGCAGACTTGGCGACGCCGCCTCCTGTCGAGACTGACTGGTGGTCGGCCGCCGGACCGGCAGTGGCGGCCGGGAAGCCGCCTGGCTGGCCTGGCTGGCCTGGCTGGCCTCGCTGGCTGTGTCGGGTTTCGCCGCAGTGTTTCTGGGCGTCGTCGTCGACGACGACGATGGCGGCGGCGGCGGCGGCGGCCGATGGGCCAGCGGTTTCGACGCAGCTGACGGCGCCGGTCGCCTCGGCGCCGGAGAACTGGCGGCCGCTGCTTTGGGCGGCGGCGCTGAGCTAAAGTTCTTTTGCCGGTTCAGCGCCGCAATGCGCTCGGCCAGCGTCGTAAACTGTGGCTCGTCGTCGTCTGCCATGGCTGCAAGATGTGTTGCGAGGAGAAAAAGCAGAAAGAAGAAAATAAAAGTTTAGCACCGGTGAATCTCGAGATAACAATTCAGCAGGTTCAGGGCGAAAGTTCAGCCGAGTCAGCTGCTGACTCAGCTGTGGCTTGGGCCTGACAGGACGCTATAGGGGTGGCGTCGCGTACCAGCCGCTGAGCCACTTTGCCAACAAAGCAGCCTTGCGAAACGGCAGTTGCGAGGGCAGCTGCAGCAAGAAAGCCAAACGATTCTACGTCCCTGTCTGAAAGAGCATATTCATGTCAATATGGATACTCGTACTCGTACTCTGTGCGTCCAGCTGGCGATCAAAGGCCCGCCCCGAGCGTGTTTCACTTCTTCCACGACGCGCACGGAGCTGTCGGAGCGTGCATTCGCTGAACCAAAATTTTAGGGCATCCAGTGGGGCTGCAGTGTGGAAACCACAGAAAAGAAGACAGGTCTTGCTGTTCGTCGCCTACGCTGAGACGGAGTATTATTACGGAGTACAGAGTACGAGAGGCCCCTGACGTACGACGTTACGGAGTACTTTGGATTAATATTCCATACAGAACACGTCGTTCTCAACCGTCGTACCAGCCCTGCTCCCTCGTGTTAAGACGACGAGAAAGGCCGGATGAGAAATCAAAATAAAAATTAAAAAAAACGGGCAAGGAACCGTGCAGATCAGAAGCCGAGACCTGGCAAGCTAGAACCACTCTCTTGTGCATTCTCCAGGAATAGGCGGTGTTTTCCGACCCGCTTATGCGTTGTACACCTGGCCAGGTTTGATGTTGCTTTCGTTGCCTTGGGCGAAGCCGTCTGTTCACGCATGTTTACACCACCTTTTGGGGCAAGCCTCGTTTGGACGGCTACCACGGAGCAGTACGGACGTTCACTTGCTGGAACAGCAGTCCCAGAGCTCTAGCCAACGGCAGCCAATCGTATATTAGCCTCAAAAGAAGTCATCAAGCCAAGGTCGTTCACGTCACGGCCAAACAGGCCGGCGTCTGCGTCTGCTGTGGCTACGACACTGTCGCCCGAGTCCAAGGCCCTGTCCCAGCCCAGCTCAATTGTGTGCCAAACAGCATCACGAACATCGCATCGACTCATGGTGACATGAACTGGACCGAACTCTTCGCTTCACCTGGCTCCACCTTCTGCAGCACAGCGGGGAAAAAGGGAACAAAACTGAAGAGGAAGCAAAGAGACTGAAATGGAAGAAAAATGGAAAACAAAACAAAAAGAAAACGGAGAGATAACAAAACAAAGAAACTGGCCGCTAAACAAGGCCATCACGGGCATTTTGAGCACGCGGTCAAAGCGCGCTGATCGACCATCCCCGACACTGTCGTTCGGCGCCTCGAGTTCCATGATTGTCCTCCGCTGCACCGTGTACGTCCGTGTCTGATTTGAGCATGGCGTAGTGCTGTCCACACGCCGCGAGATGGAGCATTACGGTGATACATTCGAGCTTGTGTGAGGCAGATTTAGGAAGAGTTGCGCTGTGGAAGGCGCAGTGCTCGTATTAATAATTATATGGTACGTCGTGCAATGGCGGCCTCGTGCAATACAGAGTCATAGCTCTATCCTCCTAACCTGTGGAGCAGCACCCAGGCCTGGCAGCACCCCAGGACCCTGTCAGCCTCCGCCCTCCCAGGCTGCCCGCTGGAATCCGCCTGCCGTTGCGCTAAAACCCTCTGCCCACTCGCTAATGACAAGCCTGCCGCTGCGCTAAAACCCTGCTTGCCCACTCGCTAATGACAAGCCTGACGTGCCTGCCATGCCAGCCACGCCGCCCGCGGCCAGGCCTCCCCCCTCCCCCCCCCCTCCCCAAAAGAAGCAGCTACAGTGGGGACACTGTACAACGTATTAGCCCTTGTGTGATTCCCCACACACAGTGTCGCACAACCTGACGTCTCCTCACCAATCGGCTGCCGTCACCATTCGACTCGGCCCTCTCCCTGTATTCATTTTTCTTCCTCCGTAAAACGCATTCGAGTCCCTCTTCTTCTTCTTTGACAGTGGATTTTTCTTTGGGATGTTGGGAGGGCCTGTTGTTCGCCTAACCTGCTTTTCTTCCTCGACAACCAAACTGCACACACGGCCATCCAGCGAGGCCTCCTCAAAAAAGGGAAAAAAAAAACCCCAAAAACCCCAAAACCAAAGAAGCCTTGAACTGTTCACTCGGGCGCTTGTTGTCTGTTTTGTCACCACGAGTTGCTGCCTATTTAGAGAGCTCACAGCCTGCCCACGGCTTGGACCGAGAAGGGTTCTGTCACCCATCAAAACAGTCCACAACCGCATCCGCCGACCTCGACGACGCTCTTGTGTACGAATACACAGATCTCTTGCCTTTTCCTGGTCTGATCTGTGCTGCGTCCCACCTTCGCCTATCCCGGCGGAGAGGGTGAGAAGAGCACGCTCGCCAAGGCATTCCCTCTTTTGTCTTTTCGGCTTGCGTTGCTGCTTCGTCGTTGCTGCTTCGTCGTTGCTGTTTTGTCGTTGCTGTTTCGTCATTTGTTTCCTTCTTCTTTCTTTTCCTTCTTCTTTCTTTTCCTTTTCTTCTTCCTTCCGGATTTCTTCTTTCTCGATTTTTCTCCCCCATCATCAACGCCATCATGGCTGCGTCCGCAGCTCTCCGTTCCGGCCGGAAACGGCATCAGCCCGTCAGCTTTCTCAGTCTGCCCAAGGAAACACGGCAGGAGATATTTGGCTATGTATGTTTTTGTGGCGATGGTCTGATCAAGTTGGGGAGCAAAGTCGAGACGCATGTTGACACAGTCTGATCTGCAATCTGCAATCTGCCATCTAACTCTTCTCCTCTGCAGTGCGATCCCCCGGAACTCGTCTGTCTCGCTCTCGTGTGCCGGCAATTTCGCGAACTGGCCGCCGAGGAGCTGTACCGCCAAGTCCACATTGTCTTTCCGTCCGACGGCAGCCCCAGCGCCAGCCTCGGCATGGACGACCTGCCGGCCGTCCTGGAGCCTTTTGTGACCAGCGACTACAACTATGCCAAGCACCTGCGCGCGCTGTTGTTCGACACCACCACCACCGGCGGGCAGGCCGAGCGCTCCTACAAGCCGTATCTGTACAAGTACAGCTCCGGCAAGTTTCTGTCAACGCTGCTTCTGCTGACGCTGCGCAAGGCCCGGTCGCTGGAGAGCTTCACGTATGTGTTTTGTTTTGCTTGCTTTGCTTGCTTTGCTTTTTTGTTTGCTTTATGCTCTGCGTGGACTGGGGATATCAGTCCTTTTGTCCTTTTCACGCTTGTCACACTAACAACCCCCAGATGGAACGTCCGCATTGAGCTCAGCCGCCCGACGTACAAGGCGCTCCACCAGATCGACTCTCTCGTCAGCCTGCACGTCCGCATGCAGGCCGGCCCGTCGCTGTACGAGACGCCGCCTCCGCTGCCTTTGCCCTCCCACGAGGCCGGCGAGCTGTATTGCCCGACTTATATGCACTCAACGCTGTCCTCGACAGCCACTACGCCGCTGCTGACGTCGGCTGCGCCTTTCTATGCACAGCCACTGTTTCTGCAGCAGCAGCAGCAGCAGTTTCTCGGTGCAGTCCCCAACCCGTTCTACCCGCCAGCCTCCGTTGTCAGCTCTCAAGCTGCTGCCGCTGCTGCCGCTGCTGCCGCTGCTGCCGCTGCTGCCTCGCTCGCACAGCCCAAGAAGACATCCAAACCGCCACAACTTCCATCGCTGTCGTCTCCGGACGCCGCTGCGGCTGCTGCTGCTGCGCGGCGCGCGCCGCCCACCTTCTCGGGGTTCCGAAACCTCCGGCATCTGAGCGTTCTCGACATCGACTCGCTCGATGTCGTGCCGGAGCTCCAGGCCTGCGTGCGCAACTGTGCCGGCTCGCTCTCTTATCTGTCTCTCTCTCTGTCCGAAAGCCTGGCCGCCCGCGCCCGCAAGCCGTCCCAGCATGCCGCCGACGAGGCCGCCGACGCCGGCGCCGTGGCCCACGGCATGTTGTACAACGATTTTGACGACCCGCACCCGAGCTCGACGTCGCCCCCCATGCTCTTCCCCCTGTCGTCGGTCTCGGCCATGCCGCCGCTCACAGGCACTGTCACCACAGCAGCAGCAGGCGCTGGCGCAGGCGCTGGCGCTGGCGGTTCTGCTCACAAGCCAGCCACTATACAGTCCAAGTTTGCCCTCGCGCAGGAGGAGCGCCGGCGCCAGGAGGCTATCTTGGCCTACATCCTTGGCGTGGAGCAGGCTGCTGCACCAAGAAAACCATCATCTGGGGCGTCCGAAAAGCCGTCGTCCAGTGCCCGGGACTCATCAGACAGCTCCGCGGGTGTTGGCAGTGCTGATTCAGCCTCGCAGACGGCAGCAGCAACAGGAACAACAGCCACTTCTCAGGCAGATGGCTCTGCCGCCACCGCCACTGACCCGTCTTCGGACGAGTTTGCCAGCGCTGTGCGGGCCGCCGTGGCGCGTCTGATGGAGGGCACTGGCCTTGACTGCGCGGGTGACACCAGCATCGACGCCGGCGAGGACACGGCGGCCAAGCTCAAGCGTCAAAAGCAGGAGGCGCTCGACCTCATTCTAGCAGCGTCTAGAAAGTACGTTGCCAGCGAAGCAAAGGCCAAAAGTGTCAAGAGTGACGAGAGTGAAAAGAGCGCCAAGAGTGACAAGAGTGAAAATAGCGCCAAGAGTGACAAGAGCGACAAGAGTGCGTCTGGTGTCTCGGATGCCGCCGGGACCGTGGAGCGCCAATCGGAGGCAGGGACTGCAGACAAGGCGGCTGAGGCAGAGAGCCCGGTCGCCGATGCTGGCCGGGCAGAGTATAGCCTGTTCTCCGACACGGCGCCCTCGGCCTCGGCGTCGTCGTCGGCGGCGGCGGCGAGGCTGAGGAGCAAGAGGCACGCCGAGGACGTGTGTCCGGAGGATATCGACGTCGAGGAGCCCGAAGGCCAGCTCGTGCTGGATCCGCAGGACGGCGACAGAGGAGGCGAGGAGCTGGCCGCCGAAGAAGAAGACGAGGAAGAGGAGGAGCTGTCGGCAGAACTGTCGGCGCAGCAGTCGGATGAGAAAGCAAAAGCAACGAAGCCGAAAGACCCATTGGAAGAGAGCGTGGAAGCGGTCGCTGGCCAGGACCACGAGCCCGGTGAGAGACGGGCCGCAGAGGGCAAAGAAGAGGCGCCGGAACGCATCCCGCTGCCAGGCGGTGCAGTCGGCCGCCCCGGCGACTCGGCGGCAGCGGCCGCGAGCCGGCTGAAGGACCTGGGAAACAGTCTGGCGCAGCTGCAGCGCCTAGGCAGTCTTTTGAGCGAGAGCAAGACGCTGCTCGAGCAAGCGACGGCAGACGTGCTTGAGGCAAAAGCGGACGAAGGCGGTGGCGGCAGTGGCGGCAGTGGCAGTGCTGCGGAGCTGGCGCACGAGCTGGAACAGCGACATCAGTCCTTTGAGCAGGACGTGCACAGCTATTTGCAGAGGCTGCACGAAGTTGGGGCGGACATTGCGGCGATCAAGCGGGAGCAGCTGCTGTTGGAGAGAGGTGACAATTCCAGCATCGGTGGCCCAGCGGTCACGACGTCCACGACTTCCACGACTTCCACGACAGCGACGACTTCCACGACAGCGACGACGGCCACAACAGCGACGACGGCCACGGCCAGCAGGACCGACCAGAAGCAGAAGCAGATGGTGGACGAGTACGTGCGGTCGACGCGCGGGCTGGCGCTTGAGGGGCTGTTTCTGTACCTGGTGCCGGTCAAGGCGTCGGTGCTGTCGCGCGCCATTGACCTGCGCGTGCTGCAGCGGCTGACGCTGCTCAACGTGGGCCCGCAGGCGCCGGTGTGGACGCTGCTGGCGCGCGAGAACCGGGCGCGGCCGCTGCCGCTGCGCTCCGTCTTCACAGACAACGTGACGACGGCGTTCCTGACCTGCATCGGCGAGCTGCCGCACGTCCGCAGCCTGTATCTGCTGGAGCGCGACCCCGCCAAGTATGGCACCACGGCCGCCACCATGGGCGGCAACATGAACGGCGGCGGCCTCGGCATTGGCGCCATGGTCGGCGGTGGCGGCGGCAGCAGCAGCAGCAGCAGCAGCAACAACAGCCCCTTCAATGCCGCCGCCGCCGCCGCCGGCGCCACCGTCGGCGGCAGCGCCAGCAGCACCACCAAGCCGCTCGCCAGCGGGGCCCAGCCCACCACCGTCACGCTCGACCAGATCCGCCGGCTCGTCCTGCGCAAACACGCCGGCCATCTGCGCCGGCTCGTCATCAACAACCAGGTCAGCCGGGACTGGGACCTCGACGAGCCCACGCTGCGTCTGCTGGCCCGCCGGGCACCGCGCCTGCAGGAGCTGGGCGCCAGAATGAACATGCAAGCAATGGTAAGTTTGGTGGTTTTCTGTTCAGGTTCAGGTTGGCGTTCTGCTTAGAGGCTCTGGCTCTTGTTCTGCTTAGAGGCTCTGCTCTTGTTCTGCTTAGAGGCTCTGGCTCTTGTTCTGGGTTTGAGGTCTAGTTTCACATCTGGAGCTGGAGCTGGAGCTGGAGCGAGAGCTCGAACCAGCTTTTCCCTCCTTCTTTCCTCTACTGACCAAACAGCACACCCTTTTGCAGTACCTGCCCGGCTTTGTGAGCCTGGTGGCCCTGCACGTCATCTGCCTGCACAACGACGACACGTGCGTGTGGGTGATGCAGGAAACCAAGCGCTTCCTCCTCGACACGCTGTCGCACTACCCGCACCTCAAGCTGGAGTGGCTGGCCATCGACACCAACACCACGGTCGAGCACATCCTGCGCCCAGACGCGAAAAGAGACAAGAAGAAGACGGCGGCGGCGCCAGCTGGCCGGCACGTGACTGCCGCCAAAGGCAAACAAAAGGCAGGCAGCGGTGGCAGCGGTGGCAGCGGTGGCCCAGAGCAAGAATGGTGGGCGCCGATCCTGGGCATCAATATTGGCAGCGGCAGCGGCAGCAGCAGCAGCAGCTCGGCTGGGAACCAGGGCGGGGCTGGCTTCCTCAGCACAGGTAGTCCGATCAACGAGGCAGGCCAAGACGGCGACAGCAGCAGCGACGAAAGCGATTGCAATCTGCGAATCAAGCTGACCACTGAGAGCATGCGCTTTTCCGATGCCTGGGGCGTCAAAATTTTCGAAAAGGAGATTACAAGTGGGCGGCTATGACGATCATGTAGAGGGCCTGTCTGGTTGCTGACTTTCTCTGCAGTATATTTATCCATATATCTTGGGCTTTTTTGACATTATGGTCACTTGGCTTGACCGCCGCCTCCGCAGTAAATAGTATTTAGTATTTAGTATCTGTTGCAAGAGACAAATGTAAGATGTGCGTTTTTTGGCAAGCTGCCGCAGAACAGCTCCTCCTCACTTGATCTGCCAAAACAGCCATCTCCCAACTTTAGTATCTGTTGCAGAGACAAATGCAAGATGTGCGTTTTTTGGCAAGCTGCCGCAGAACAACTCCTCGCAACCACCTCCCAACTCCAAGCCTGTCACGCATCACGCAAAATGCCCACATGCACGGCATATCCAGCCTCGGGCCGCAGCGCCGCCGTCAGCCGGTCGTCCGGCACTCGCCACACGCGGAACTCGGCCAAAAAGGCAGTCAACCACGACGTCAGCACGCTCGGCTCGCGAAGCTGCTGGGCCACAATGCATATGGTGGGCGTGGTCGCAGCCTCATCACCACCACCAACAGCGTCCTCGGATCGAGCTCCGCTGGCCCGGCCTCGAGCCCGGCTCTCGCTCCGTAGACGGCACGCATCCGCACACGTCTGCACGAGCGGTGCGACCAAGGCTTCGTTGTAGATGCAGTCGCAGGCCAGCACGGCGTCAAAACTGGTCCATCTGTTGTTTTTGCTGGTGTTGTTGGTGGCGATCGCTGCTAGGTCGGCGTCCGTTTGCAGCAGCGTGGGCGACACGACGTCTGTCTCCCAGTCGAGCGGCCGAAAATAGACCGCTGGATCAGCAGCAGCAGCAACAGCACCAGAAGCAGCACCAGCCACTGGCCCGCTCCTGTTTGCTTCGAGGTTGCGCTGCACAAACTTGGCCACGTAAGCCTGGTCTGTCAAGACATAGCGGCCCACCGTGTTGCCTTTTCCGCCGCCGCCGCTACTGCTGCCCGTGGCAGAGGCAGAGGCAGAGGCAGAGGCAGAGGCAGAGGCAGAGGCAGAGGCAGAGGCAGAGGCAGAGGCAGAGGCAGAGGCAGAGGCAGAGGCAGTGGCAGTGGCAGCGGCAGTGGCCGTGGCTGACGTCTTCTTAGCAGACCGCCTGTGTCGCCGCCCCTTGCTGCTCTGAGTGTTCGGCCCCTTGCTGCTGCCGTGTCCTGTCAAGGCCAGGCCAATGAGGCCAGAAACACCACATCCCAGCTCCAGCACGGCCGACTGCGGCCCCAAAAGCCCTGATCCATGGCTGTCCGCCCCGGTAAACAGCACGTTGCCGGGCCAGCACAGCCATTCGGCCACGGCCGGCGTGACTTTCCACAGCACTTGGGGGACAAAAGGGCGTCAGAAGAAAAGAAACAAGCAAAAAGGGGGGTGGATATGCGCGCCTGCACACGCAGGCTGCCGTCTGCTCACCTGCCCCCGTCGTCCCACCGGCACGGCTGGACGTCAGAACAGTCGGAGACTGGTGCACAACCAGGTCTCGGCCGCCCACCGAGACGTCGACCTCGCTGGCATGGGCATCCACAAAGCCCAGATTCTGGGCCGACGGCCGCTCGCGGCAGAAGAGAAGAAATGTTTCTGCATGGTGAGCCTCCGTTTTGCGAGTGAATGAGAAAGACGAGAAGGAGAACGAGAAGAAGAAAGGAAAGACGAGAAGGAGAGCGAGAAGAAAAAATGGGAAAGACGACAAGGTTTTTATCTCTTTTTTTATTCTTTCCTGCTCCTCCCAATCCAAAACGCAACACGCAAAAGTTACCTTCGTCTGGATCGTCAATTTCAGATCCAAGGCATGCCAGCAGGTCCGCTTCAAGAGACAGCATCACATACGCTTTCCCCTTTGACGAGTGCCGGCCGCCGGATCAGATGTGGTGAGCATTGTAGGATGTTTGTGCTTTGTGTCGACAGCAGCTTCCAATTGGCGCTCGAGAGTGGGTCCTAGATCGCTGAAAACCGTTGTACGTTGTATCCATATTATCCTCGTACGAGTAAGGATTTACGAGTACGCCATACTTGTACTCCGTACAGACCTGCAAAATACACCGTGAGCATGGCCTACTCCGTACTGGGACTCGTAGTAGCTGGGCAGGACACACAGTTTGTTTTATCGTATGGACACTGTATTGATAGGTCAGAAGCACTATCCATACTCCCTCGTAGCGAAGTCAAGGGCAACGCTCGCGACGAATACGATGCGGTCATACACGCGCACCAACAAATAAACTTCAGCTTCTAAGGGATACTAAGGATACAGAGCGATGCCATTTTCAGCAAGGGCTAACAGCAACTACAGAGGTGATTGCTGGTCAGGCGACAAGGCTGTTTTCCTTTTCTTGATCTTTCGTGGCGATTTGAACAAAAGCTGCTTTTGTTGTTGGCCATAAAGAAATCACTTTTGGCGTTTGCGTCGTGACTTGCCAGCGTATTCTTACGGAGTGTCTATGCCAAAACTCTCCCAGAAGAAGCAACTAGCCAAAAAGGACTCTGGGCCTGCAAGAAGATGGTTGCTGGGCTGTCGGGCAAACAGCACAAAGATTTCCGAAACAACGCGTCCGACGGCTGAATGACTCGCGAGCCCACTGATTGTCTTCCTTGTGCTCCGTACTCACTTCTATCTTCTGTTGGTTCAACGTTGAATCTCTGTTCATTGCCTCCGACGTCACTGAGCTCTAACGTATTATTATTACGGAGTATCCATATTACTGCATTGCTACACCGTAATTTCCTCACACTCCATCCACTGTACGAGTCTGTATTTCCGCTTTTTCACCCCCGCAAACTGCTTTTAAGGTTGTCGTCCAGGCAGCGTGTGATCACTAATCTTAGCCGAAATGCGCTGTTTGTTCGTCACATTGCAGAAAAGTGCGCTAAACCGCCACCTGCCCCGCCTCCCCAGAGATGTTTGCACCCTCCCAGGCAGCGCTAGCTGCCTGCGCTCTCCGCACAATCGTTGGGGTGCCCTGCTTCAAATCCGAAGTCCTGCTCGTCTTTCTGGTTGGGGGAGCCGGAATCTCCTCCCCAACGCGACGCTAAGGGCGTTTCGCTTCGAAGCCACTGGGCGGAAAACAAAAACATTCTCGTACGTCGTACGCTCTCTGCCTACAAAACAGACACAAAGGGCACAAAACTCACACAAACACTAGAGCTGTCGCTATTCCGAAGCTCTACGACCAAAAGGTATTAAGCTGTCGCTGTTCCGAAGCTCTACAAGCAAAAGGTATTACGCTTTCGCTTCCCAATTGCCTTCTGTTCTGCATCCCCCCACTCAGTCCTTTGCTCTTCCCTGCCTGAAATACCAAGCAAACTTCTCATTCTGTCATCCGCCCTTTCCTTCCCCTTTTTTCTACGAGCATTAGCACCCTAGCAGCTTTCCTGCCTTTTCCCTGCTTTTCCGTCGAGCTTACGAGTACTCGTATCCATATACGTCTCTTCCCTCAGTCTCACACTCCCCCCCTCTCCCGTTCTCTCCTCCTCTTTTGCCATCATCTCGGACTTCGCTTTCGTAAAGTTCTGCCTCACTCCCACACATTCGTGTCCCCCTTTCTCTGTCTCACCCTCTCTTCCATCTTCTCTTCGCCAGTTTGGCGTATTACTTGGTCCCCCTGGAACTACGGAGCTCTGCAACGTTGTAATTTGCTGGGCCGCTGAGAGACAGGGGAGCTAATCTCCCGCAAAAAAAAGATACAAAAAAACAACAACACCGAATGTAATATCCATACTTGCCTTCCCAATTTGCACTCTTTTTTCTTCCTTCGTTTTTCTTGGTTCAGGGCTCCCTTTGCACTTTTCGCAATCCTTTCTTCTCTTTTTGTCGCAGCTACGTGTCAATAGTCGCCACAGCTCATTTCTAACGCTTTGCAGATATCCCGTTTTGTCTTTAGTGTGCTTCCGCAGTCTTGACGGATCTGCCGGCTTACTGCTGACGTCGACCTCCTGTAAGCGAAGCCGGGAGCCATCGAAAGTTAGTTTCACCCACAAAGAGCGAACACCAAGGCTACGACGCTTAGAAAAGCGAAAAGCAAACAAGCGAAACAAAAAAAAGAAAAGATAAAAAAGAAAAAACGAAAAAAAGAAGAAAAGAAGAAAAGATCTTCTTTTTGGGCAACGCGAGCGACCGTTTGAAAGAGCTACTAAGCTCACGCGACAAACAAGGCGCAAGCTAGCCAAAGGACTCAACACATCACCACACAACAAAGCCCGTATAACCACGCGCAGGAAACATGCCCGTCCTACCTGTCGGACCCCCGCGGCTCACTGCCAAACCGCCTTTCTCGGTCGAAGTGCCTGGCCAGAAGGACGTTGAGGGCGAGACCAAGATTCGCCGCATACCGCAGGCCATTCCAGACTTGATCGTCACGCCCGCGCCCAACATCACAACCATCTACGAGCTTCTGACGGTGTCCGCCGACAAGTATGCGGACCTGAACGCCATGGGGTCGCGCCGCCTTTTGCGCACCCACCAGGAAACAAAAAAAGTCAAGAAGATGGTCGACGGCGAGGAGCGTCTGGTCGACAAGCAGTGGACCTACTTTGAGCTGAGCGGCTACGAGTACACCACATACAAGGACTACTTGCGCCTTGCCCTGCAGATCGGTTCCGGCCTGCGCAACTTGGGCCTGACCGCCGGTGACCGCGTGCACGTCTTTGCTGCCACCAGCGCCAAATGGCTAGCCATCTCTCACGGCGCCGCCACCCAGTCAATGCCCATTGTTACCGCCTACGACACCCTCGGCCAGGAAGGCCTGCGCCATTCCATGGTGGCCACCAAGGCCAAGGCCATCTTCCTCGACCCTCACCTGCTGCCCACGCTGTCCAACGTGCTCAAGGACGCCACCGAAATCAAGCACATCATTTGGAACAACCAGCACGAGTTCAAGCAGGAACACATTGACAGCCTGAAAGCCGCCTTCCCCCACATTACCATTCTCAACTTTGAAGACCTGCGCAAGCTGGGCGAGGACAAGCCCGTTGACCCCGTCCCACCCAAGCCTGAAGACCTCTGCTGCATCATGTACACGTCCGGCTCAACTGGCACTCCCAAGGGTGTTCCGCTCAAGCACAAGAGCGTCATTGCAGCAGGTTAGTTTTTTGGGGGATTTTTTCTTTCTTTCTTTCTTTTTTTCTTTCTTGACTTCTCGGCATCATCTTTGCTAACCTTTCAGTGGCCGGTGTCAGCGTTGTTGTGCAGCCGTACATCGGCCCTGGTGATGGCCTCCTGACCTACCTTCCGGCCGCTCATATTCTCGAGTATGTGTTTGAAAACGCCTGTTTGTTCTGGGGCTCCACCATGGGCTACGGCAACCCCAAGACGCTGTCCGACGTGTCGGTTCGCAACTGCAACGGCGACATCCGCGAGTTTCGCCCCAGCGTCATGGTCGGCGTACCTGCCGTGTGGGAAATGGTCAAGAAGGGCATTGTTAGCAAGGTCCAAGCCGGCAGCGCCGTTGTACGCTCGCTGTTCTGGGGTGCCATGTGGGCGAAGTCGGCCATGCTGCACACCGGGCTGCCAGGCACCGGCATTTTGGATGCCGTCGTCTTCAAAAAGATCAAGGAGGCCACAGGCGGCCGTCTGAAGCTTTGCATGAACGGCGGCGGGCCTATTGCCAAGGAAACCCAGCGCTTTATTTCCATGGCCATCTGCCCCATGATCAGCGGCTACGGCCTGACGGAGACCACCGCCATGGGTGTCTTGCAGAGTCCGGCCCAGTGGACTGTGGACGCGATGGGCGCCATGCCGGCGTCCATTGAGATGAAGCTTGTCGACTTTCCCGAGGCCGGCTACTTTGCGACGAACAAGCCGAACCCACAGGGCGAGGTGTGGATCCGCGGGCCCAGCGTCCTGGACGGCTACTACGAGAACCCCAAGGAGACGGCCGAGGCAATCACGCCGGACGGCTGGTTCAAGACAGGCGACATTGGCGAGTTTGACAGCAACGGCCACCTGAAGCTGATCGATCGCAAGAAGAACCTGATCAAGACGCTCAACGGCGAGTACATTGCCCTTGAGAAGCTGGAGTCGCTGTACCGCGCGGCGCCCGTCGTGGCCAACATTTGCTGCTATGCCGACGATTCCAAGGCCAAGCCCATTGCCATTATCGTGCCGGCCGAGCCTGCGCTCAAGAAACTGGCTGCCAGCGTCGGCGTCGAGGGCTCCACACTGGAGGAGCTGGTGCACAGCAAGAAGCTGCAGGCTGCCGTTCTCAAGGAACTGCAGGCCGCGGGCCGCCAGGGCGGCCTGTCGGGCATCGAAATCATTGACGGCGTCGTGTTGTCAGACGAAGAGTGGACGCCCCAGAATGTGAGTTTTTTCATTTTGTCGCAATTTTTATGCAGGATATCCCAAAAGAAGCGCACAGCATGCTGACCAACACTTCTTTGACAGGGTCTGGTGACTGCGGCACAGAAGCTCAACCGCCGTGGCATTCTTCAAAAGTATAAAAAGGAAGTGGAGGCGGCGTACGCAACATCTGGTTAAGAAAGGTAGAGACGGGAGGCCCACGGGGAGGACAGTGAGGCAGGAGACTTGAGGGAAAGGAGAGGAGGCCGTTGGGGAAGAAAACAGGCCGACTGTGTTTGAGTGCGGCTGATCCTGCGCTTAGGGGTGAAGAAGCGAAGAAGCGAGGAGGAAAAGAGCGAGGCGGCAGGGCAGCAGATGCGTTATTTGTATACGCGAGTGCAAGAGGTCGTTTTCGGGAGGTTTTCATTTTCATCATTTTCTTTACCTTTTTTGGTTGTAGCCTCTGATTCCTGTCTGGGTTGTCTTGCTGCTATGTATCACAATTCTCCACTTTATCTGGATTAGGCTTGAGTGTCTGCTTGCTTCTCTTTGCGTTTTTTGAGCCTGGGTTCACAATATCATCTCTGTTATCTTCATGGGGGGTTTTTTTTCGATTTTTATTCCTTACTGGATGGGTTTGCCTCACTACATGTTTTCGAAAACAAAAAAAAAAAAAAAATCGGGCAAAGGTGCCATAGCCGCACTCACAAAAGATTATTGAAACACACGAGGCTGTTTCGATTTGTATCGTCGACATTTGAGTTTTTTGATTTCTGTATTGCAGTTTTCCCCCCGAGGTATGGACCATATGAGATAATTCTGGCCATAAGAATGACGTGGAAAACTTACCTAAAAGGGGCAGAAATGGCCAAAAAAATAGAAAAAAAAAAAAAAAAAACTTAAATACATTCAGAGATAAAAAGGGGTTCTAAAACGGAAAGACGCAGAAGCAAGGTAGCCAGGAAGGAAAGCAATATAAAGTACACAATGAGTAGTGGGACTTGTCTCGAGGGAGATAAAAAAAAAAGGAAATAAATCATAAAAAGAGTTTAGAGAGGTTTTTAAAGAAGCTTTCGAAATTCATTTCAGACATCAAGGTGAGAGAAAGGGCCCATAGCAACCAACAGATGACACACACAAAACAAGGAGACCATGACACAAAAGGAAAGGTGGGAAAGAAAGGCTACGGCTGTAGAACGCAAAGCAAGAGAAAGTAACTGGCTAGACCAAGCCGTCGTACAGCGACAGAGCCGAGACAATGGTCTCGTCGCGCTTGCTGCCCTCCTTGAACTCGTTTATGTCCAGGCTGCCATTTTCGTCCTTGTCCATCATGCGGAAAATCTTCTTGACCCGCTTCTCGGGTGTGTCCTCGTCCTCGGGCAATTTTACCATGGAGCCGACCTTGCTGTGTTAGACGATAATCTGGGAAGACAAGGGGAGACAAAGGGGGAGATAAAAGATGGCAAAGAGGTCGAGCAAAAAAAAAAAAAGCCCCCCCCCCCCGAGCAAATCCAAACGCACCATTTTGTAGATTGCCTCGACAATCTTGAGCATCTCGTCGTAGCTGATTTTGCCGTCGCCGTCAATGTCGTACAGCTGGAAGGCCCAGTCGAGCTTGTCCTCCATCTTGCCACGGCTCGTAACGCTGAGAGCGCAGATGAACTCCTTGAACTCGATGGAGCCCGACTTGTCGCTGTCGAAGACGTTGAACACATAGTCGGCAAACGTCGACGGATCGCCAAAGGGGAAGAACTGGCGGTAGATCTTCTGGAACTCCTCCTTGGTGAGCATGCCCGACGGGCAGTCTTTGAGGAAGCCTGCGATTTGGTCAGGAGAGGAGACTCGGAAGAGAGGTGAAGAAAAAGGAAAAAACAGAGCCCCTCCCAAAATACAGGATAACAACAACAACAACGCATCTGCGACTGCTCATGTACGCACCCTTGTACCATTGCTGCAGCTCCTTCTTGTCAAAGTGTGTCGAGTTTTGCAGGTCGATCAGCTGCTCATGGGAGAGCTTGGACTGTCTGTAGAGAAAGGAGTCAGCAGAGCCTCGAAGCGCGGGGCTGCGAAAAAAAGCAGCCATGGCCAGAGCCAAAGCCTGTTCGCCACTCACGATTTTCCCATCTCGATATGCGATCTACGAAAGCGGCTGTAGTAGAGTAGTTGTGGTAGTTGTAGATATATCGGCGGCAGCAGCAGCAGCAGCAGAAGAAGCAGCACCAGCAGATGTTGCTGTCGTCTTATAAGAAGCTGTTCTGCTCGTTGTATGTTTTGCTTCCCGCACCGTCTCGGCCTCCTTCAATTAAACTCGTGCTTTGCTTCCCTTCACTTGTCAATGTGCAACCCAGTCACGCACGCCTCCCGTATCTCTCGTTAGTACCAGACGCCACGAGGCTTCGTGCACCACCGAATGAAAGTCTCGAGAAGCTGGTGGCAGGTGCGCGGGCGGGGCCGGCGAGAGAGGCAACAAAAAAAAAAAAAGAAAAGAAAAGAAAAGAGAGGGGGCTCGTAATTGTCGTCCGGGATTCACGGATCCGCCGAAAGGTCCTCAGCGCGAAACGAAAGAAGATGGATTTAAAAAAAAAACCAGTCGGAAAACAGCGCGGGGCGACAAAGACGAGTTCAATGGGAACTCGGAAAGGCCGGAGAGAGAAGTCTTTTTGGATTTGGGGATCCGGCTCTTGGAAAAAATGGAGAAGAGAGAAAAATGGAAAGCGAGATATCAGGATTCAAAATCTCCGAATGCGGTGCTTGCGTTGCTTGTGTTGCGTTGTGTTGCGTGCGTTGAGGAGTTGACAAGTTCAAAAGTCGTTTTCGGCGAGATGGGAGATTTTGCTGTGGGAATGGTTCGAGGGTCCTCCCTGCGACTGAGGGGTATGTATTTCTCGTATGTTTTTGCTGTTCGATGTACTCATTCTTATCAACGCCTGGTAAGTACGGTAGTAATACTCGTCGTAGTTGATTTTTTTAGGCGTTGTGCTGGGGCGTCTTTGGGGGGGTAATAAAGACTGTTTTATTATGGGAGAGGGGCAGGCTCAAAGGCTGGACGTGGAGCCCTCTTTTTCTCTGGCGGGAAAAAAAAAAACTCGTTTGGGCTCAAAGAAAGGGGGGTTGTGTGACGTCTGTTTTATGATTGGACTACGGGCGTAATACGTCAGCAGAGCGCCTAGGCAGGCGAAAAGGCAGAAGGATATCAAGGAGAGCGAAATGTATTACCGAGTAATACTTTCTTGGCCAGAAAACACAAGACAAAAAAGACAATGGGAAATTGCAATGGTCAGGCAGTTCTGCGGGCTTTTTTTCTTTTTTTTTTCTTTTTTTTTCGTTTTTACCGTGCTTTCCCATCGAAATGTCCCATTTTTTTCACTCCTCGTAGCCGTCTACCTTGCTGTTTTTTTGTTTTTGTTTCCCTTTTTTTTCACCGGCCCTACTTTCTCTGGGGTTGTCGGCGTTTTTGCCTTTTTCACATTGTGGCTGTGCTGCCCGCCGCTGCAGAGCACAATGACGTCCCATTTTGTGACAGTAGGCGCCACAAAAAATTGCCCCTTTAGGCCCAGTTGAAACAGAAGGCAGATCACCTTTTCTTTTGGTTCCCTCGGCATTGCCCTGTTTGACTCGTTCGGTCTGGCTAGCGTTGAGAGCGAGAGCCTTTCTTGGGCGGCGTGCATTTTACCAATGAAAAAAGGAATGGTTTCGTGCCTCTCATTCCTGCAAGGCTGCCTCGTATTGCTCCTCGGCAGTATTACATTGTACAATCGTACGGGCGTGTGAATACGCCCTGTTTATCTTGCAGCGAGGCTCTGGCTGATGGCCTGGAACTCACAAGATGGGCGAATGAAGCACATACCCGTCACAAGAACGTAAAAAAAAAAACAGCAGTAGCATTATTCATGTTCATGGCACGGAAGACGAGGTGAAAGAGAAGGAAACAAGAGAGAAGCAGAAGAAACAGAAGAAGCAGAGCCGATAAGAAATACGAGAAAGAAGCAGACGAAAGAGGGAAAAACGAGCGAAAAAAAAGGGCCAGAAAGGAAATCCCACAGGCAAAGATCCACAGCGCAGAGAAAACAAAAAAGCAAAAGATAAAACAAAAAATGCCAAGCCGTCTCCTGTCGTCTGCGCTCTGCGCTCTCTATCCTTTTGTCTAACTGGCAGCAGCCGTCCCAGAAGCGGCCCTATCCAACGACCGCCTTCATGCTCAGGCTCTCCAGAAAGGCCCCCAGATCCTCCTTCTTCACCTCCACCACGCAGTGCTCAAAGCTGTCGATCCGCACCCGCGCATTTGTCTCGGCCACGACGTCTTGGAACGCCGTGCCAAAGCGGTTCAGCCCAAAGCTCTTGCGGCTGCGGCCGTCCAGCCGCCCGTAGTCGTCGTCGGCATCGTCGTCTTCGTCGTCCGAGTCGGATGCATCGGACTCGGACTCGCTCTCCGAGTCTGACTCTTCGCCGTCCTCGTCGTCTTCGCCGTCCTCCTCGTCGGCCTCGTCGCCGTCTCCTGTTCCGGCGCTCTTCTTTTTGGTCTTGCCGCTGGCGGCCTTGGCCGCTTGCCGCCTCTCCCGGGCTTCTGCCCGCTGCGCCTGCTTGGCCAGCCGCTTGTCCTCGCGGATCTTGGCCTTGGCCGCGCGCTGTTCCTGCTTCCGGCGCGCCGCTTCGCGCCCCAGAGCCACCGAGTCCGGCCCGCCGCCGCCGCCCGTGCCCACCACCACGTACACGCCGCGCTTTTCGTTGAGCGACGCCACCACCAGCGGCGTGCCGCGCCCGCCGTGCGCCAGCCGGCCCATGGAGTCCTTTTCTTGCTCGGCCAGCGCCTCGCCCACCCACAGGGCCAGCTTGGTCAGCGCGCCCGGATGGTTGAACAGCGCCACGTCGGGGCCTTCTTTGACCACGCACAGCCGGAACGCGTGCAGGTGGGTGATCTGCTTCTTTTTGATGAGGGCCGTGCCCGTCTGGAAGATGGCCCGGTGCAGGAACTTGGCCGTCGGCAGGCCGTCCTTGAGCGCCTCGATGCTGCAGGGGTGTCAGTTTTCGTGTGTGAGAGAGAGAGGGGGTGGAGAGGACAGCGGACAGCGGACAGAGGACAGAGGACAGCATCCACTCAAACCTCACCTTTCCAATGCGTCGTACGCCTGCCAGAAGCGCGGAACCCATTCCTCCGACGGATCGTCGCCGTCAACAAGACCAAAGCCGTCTGCGGCCCCGACGCCGCTGCCGCCGGCGCCGGCTGCCGCGTCGTCCTTGGCAGTTGCCGCCGCGGCCGCCGAGAACGACGACGACGACGGTGCGCCGCTGCGGGTCTTGCCGACCTCGAGCAGGGCGCCAATGACAACGGCGACGTCCTGGGCGCTGAGCGTGGCGCGCCAGCCCCAGCTGCGCACAAAGCCCCAGCCGTCCTTGGCGCCGGCGCAGTCGCGGCCGTCGCTGTCAATGGTGGGCACCATGCCGTCGAGGTTGTAGAGCGACGCATACTTGAGCAGCTTGACGCGCAGCTCGCGCTTGAGCACCATGTCCATGTGCGTGTAGCTCTGCCGGCACTGCACCAGGCTGACGCCCATCTTGGCAAACAGCTTGTGCAGCCGCTTCAGCCCCGTCTCGCTCCACATCTTGAGCCGCGAAAACAGATACGGCGAGTGCAGCATGCTGTCGTAGAGGCTCCAGTGCCGGATCAGCAAAAACTTGGGCTCTGGCGACAGCCGGATGCTCGTGTCCTCCGGGCTGCGCGCCGTCGTCGGGATGATGCCCGACGCCTCCAGCGACGCCGCCATGCGCATGCTGCCGGATCCGCCGCCGCCGCCGCCGCTGCCGCCGCCGCCGCTGTCGGGCGGATTCAGCCGCCGCACCTCGTCACGCAGCAGCTGCCGTATGCGCGCGCCACGCAGCCCCATCCACCCCGTCGTCGGCCGCTGGCTGTCGCCGCCTGGGCCGCTGTTGCGCGCCGACACCGCCACGCCGGCCGACGACCGCCCATACAGCTCCATCGACGTCACGCCCACAATCGTCAGCCACAGCAGGTCGTTGTCGTCCAGGCCCAGCTCCGACGCCAGCGAATACGCCATCGACGAGATCGGCTCCGAGTACGACGCGCCCATGCGGTAGTATCGGCGCAGCACCGCCTCCTTCTCTTGCCGCAGCCGCAGCAAGCGTCGCCGCAGCGTCCGCGCCGAGGGTGCTTTTTTGGTCGGCCGGGCCTTCTTCTGCTGTTGCTGTTGCTGCTGCTGCTGCTGCTCTGCCCGCCCTGCTCCAGGCGACATGGCATCTTGCGAAAGCTCGGCCGCGTCGCTGGACGGCAGACCGCGTAGGGACAGCAGCGGCCGAGACTTGGGCCGTGGCGAGTCTGGGATTGGACTTGACTGTTGGTCGTTAGCGCACACCGTCTTTATCTTTATCTTTTTTTTTCCACCCCCTACTCTGCCCTTCGTTCTACAAGAAGACAAAACAAAAACTCACAGAATTGCTTCTTCTCCGCTGTCTTGGCCGGTCTTGGTCGTCGCTGTCTTCGTCGTCGTCGTCCTCATCGTCGAGCGACCAGGATTTGCGCTTCTGGCCGACATGTGCAGGTCCCTTTCGCTGCTCGCGTCGTCCGCTGTCGTCGCTGTCGTCGTCGTCGTCGTCGTCGTCATTCCCATCGTTTTCATTTTCGCCGTCTTCGTCATCTGCGTCGTCGCTCTCGCTGTTCGACTCGACATCGCTGTCGCCAGCCAGATGGGCGTCGCTGTCGTCAATGTCGGGCATGTCTACGAGAGCCAAAAAAGCCTCTCGCTCGTCGGCCAGGTCGTCTTCGATGTCGCCGTCGTCAAACACGACCAGGCCCCCCTTGCCGGGCTTGTATGCCCGGCCAATTTGGCCGCCGATCACGCCGGGAGGCGCTCGCGAGGACAGCGGGGCCGACGAGGAAGCTCCGTCGGCGACGACAACGGCACTGGAGCTGCCGCTTCCGCTTCGTGCCGCCTCGAGAGGAAACCCGGCAAACACATTGTTCAGGTTCCACGGCCGGTGCGAGTCGAGGATCCAAACCTCGACGCCGCCAAAGGCCGCCGATTCGCCGTCGCCGCCGCTGTCGTCGTCTTCGGACTCCAGGCCAAAGAAGGAGCCCAGGTCGACGTTGCCGCCCACGCCCAGGCAGATGACGACGCCGCCGCTGCCGCCGCGCGTGGTCATCATGGGCGCGACCAGCTCGCGGCCGACGCGCGCCAGGTCGGCATAGCCCGCCACGGGCTGGATCTTGTGCGGAATATAGTCATGCTTGAGCAGGTGCGTGAGGATGCGGCAGGCGCACAAGGCATCGGGCTCCAGCGCAACAAGCAGCAGCACGGGCGGCGACAGCGGGTGGCGCGTGTTCTGCAGATGCAGATACAGCTTCGAGATCAAAGCGCGCGGTAGATACATGCCGCCGTGTCTGGGGCTGCCCGCAGAGTCGTCGAGGCTGCCGAGGTCGCGGGGTGTGCAGTTGGAGTCGTTTTTAACAAAAGATGCAGCTGTGGCGGAGGAAGCATGGGTGGCAGAGGCGACAGCACGAGACGCGAGCCTCTTGATACATATATGCAAAATATGCACCTGTCAGACACGAGGCGGAGAGGCGTCAACCCGTCCTGCGTATACTCGTGCACAAAGGTTTTTTTCAAGGCCGAGAGATCTGGCCTGGTCGATCACGCGTCGAAGGCTTCGAAGGAAAACTTTTGCGCGAACCGTGCTACGACGGCAAATGGACAGAAAAAGAAGAAGAAAAAGCAAGGCAAGCTCTCCAGAGTAAGATGCAATGATTTTGCGTGAAAGAACACGAGAAGAAAAAAAAACAGAAGAGAAACAAAGTAAACTCAAAAGACCGAGCCTTCTGCTTAATATACGAGTAAGGGTACGGAACCAAAAAAAAAAAAAAAACGATGATAGAGATCCGTTAGAATGGGAAAGATGATAGCAATGCAGTCGCAGAAAGGCTGCGCTGTGCAGAACAAGAAAGGAGAGAAAACATCAACAATGCGAGGTGACAGTAATTGGTATATGGGATAAGTGGTGGCGGTGGTGGTGGTCCAAAGAAGAGAAAAGATCAAAATTCAATGCTAATACTGGAAGGAGAAGCTGCGTTCTCGTAGCGTGAGAATGTTATTATGTCGACGCGGTCAATGCCTTAATGGGCGCGGCGAGGCGTATGTACTCGTAAAGAAACAGCACGACGCGACTGGTGGAGCTCCACTCGACAACCACACGCCAAATCACGGGCCAAAGCGGGGGCACAGGCCAGGGCGCTACAGTAAACTCTACGGAGTACTCCGAGTAAAATACTGCGCAATTACGCGACTTTTTAGTGGTCTATAGGGTCGCGCCGTCGCTAGACAGCATTGGAGTAGGAGCTGTGCAGTGCTGCTGTATTCATATCAACACTAAAAAAGGGTTGTAATACTCCGTACGAGTACTCTGATATGCCTCAGGCCACGGAATGGCGAACGTCGTTACACAAGAAGGACAATGGGAAGACGAAAACGGAAGGAACGAGGCTGGTATGGAAAGAAGGGGAAGAGGGGGGATAATATAAGTTACTCATAGAGGGTGATATTTCTAGCTTCCTTTTAAAACTTCTTTTTTACATGAAAAGACAGAATAATCAGCAACACGAAGAGCGCCGAAGCAACAGTAAAACAAAAGCGAGTCGAGCATAGTGATATGGCTGATAAACAAAAACGGGGTGGCGAGGCGCAAGCGGCAAGTAAAAGAACGAGACCGTGTTGAGAACAAGATGAAGGGAAAAGTGAGGCTAATGGTTGTGGATAGACTCGGCGCACAATTGGAGCCTACGAGGTGCTAGGAGACAGCGAAGATGAGGAGTACGCTCTGCCTCCCGAGTTGAATCTTCCTTGTGTCAGTTGTGTGAACAGACTGATCAACAATGGCGGCGCTGTGGATTGCACCCAAGGCCGCGGGTTTTCGTGTCTGAAGTGTGCCCGATTGAGGACCAAATGTGTATGGGACGAGAAGTCCCTTGCGGCGTCACCTCAGCTTAGACGTGCCATCAGACAGTTGTTGGCATTGGCAGAAAACGGTGCCCACATTGCCGAGGCTGCGCGCCCCCGGGTCGGCACGACGCCTGGACGGAAGGCCGTCTTTACGGGTGCATTTAATGATGCGGTACGCCATTACCGTACGATGCGGGCGCGTGTGGACGAGGAGGTTCTGCCGTTCAAGATGTCCTGCGAGGCAGTTTATCGGGAAGAAACGCAAGGCAGTGGAGCAGGAAGGCAAGAAAGAGATTGGATAAGACAGTGGGAAGAAACATTCAGTCGGTGGAATTAAGCTGGAGGTCAAAGGTTTGCCTGTCTGGCAGGGTTCTCCTATTGCTGTTGACAGCCCAACGCTCCACGCTCCACATGTCTGTCTCTTTGTCGTTGCTTTCCATTCGCATTCTTCTGCCTCGGTGAAATTAAGCGTTGATTTTGCACGCAATGGGTGAGGTTGGGGCGGCACACCACCGGGTGGTTATGGCCCTGAGATTCACGGGAATGCTGAAGGCCGTGGCTTGCTTTAAAGCAAATTTCCCGCAAAACTGATCTTGATTTATGATTTACGGGAGTAATAAAACGTGTGCCGGATTTCATTCCGATCACAGCTTGGCTTTCGCCTGGCAGCCGTGTCCAGCTCAGCTGCGCTAAAAAAATTAGTTGTGATTTTGTGGTCCCGCCATTCCAAGTATATTACTCGCCCTGCCTTTAAAAACTTCGTAGAGAGAAAACGCCGGCATGCAGATTCCAGTTCCAGAGGCCTGTGTCAGTCTCCGCTGTCCAGCAAGGCAAACGGGTTCGACGACAGTTTCTGGGCCGCTTCCGACGGCAGCTGCGGCCGCTTTCTCTTTTTGCTAGATCCTCGCTTCTTGGCATTGGCTTTGGAGCCGGACGTGCCGGCGTCGAAGGAGATGGGCTGAGAGAGCCCGGCCGTGTGGGCCAGCCATGACAGCGCACCGGCGTCTCTCAGCCTCTCCGGGACGCGCTGCATGGTGCGCAGCGATGGGTAGTCTGCGATGGGAGGAAGATGGGCCAGCAGCTGGTCGAGCCCCGGCAGATCCGGCAGATCTGGCAGATCCGGCCGCTTTGGCAGCTCCGGGGAGTGTTGCCGCGCGGCGGGCGACGCTGACGAGAGCTGCTGGCCAACGAGCCAAGACAGCTGCTTGAGAATGCGGAGCGAGTATAGCGTTGCCTGGATCTGGGCCAGCCAGTGCGCCGTGTTCCAGGTCGGCCGGACGAGCACGCCGTCGGCGGGCGTTTCGTGGCACAGCACGGCCAAGCACGCCGACTCTTTGCCGTGGTCGAGCGCCCAGCCAATGTCCAAAACGGCCGCCAGGACAATCCACCGCAGAGACGGGTCGTCGATCTGGTCCTGGATCTGGCGAAGCCGCGCGATGATCGCCCGCACCGCTTCGCCCAGCTGGGCCGGTGGCGGCAGCGCCAGCTGGCTCCCGCGTGACTTCGTGGACGCCACTCGCGTGAACTCGCGGGTGGCCGGGCTGTGCCGGCCGTGGTGGCGGGTGGCCGCCCCGGCACCCGCCGGCGGGCGGAGCAACTGCACCAGGCCAAACGCACACTGACGCAGCGGCAGACTGGCCTCCCACGCACTCGCCCGCATCCAGCTGTCCAGCAGGGGCAGGGCGAAGACGAGAAAGTCGTCGTGGGTGCAGTCGCCGGCGCTTTCGGCTTCGCCAGCGCACTCGGCCTCCTCGCCGGTTTCAACAACGGCCCCATTCGCTGCGGCGCCTCCGTCTGCGCCACTGCTTGTGCCACTGCCTGTGTCACTGCCTGTGCCTCGTATTATTACGCCTGGCTCGGCAACACACTGCAGCACATACTCGGAAACTCTCGGATCGAGCCCGTTGATCATGGCGTGGTGAGGGTGATGTCGTCCAGCAGCAGCACGGCCGCCGTCATCATGGCCAACAGCATGGCTGACGGTGTACTGTTCTGCAAACTGAGCGTATTCGTCAGGGTACTCGCAGATTGCAGACCGGCGCCTTGCCCTCTCCGCTAGCTCGCCCACAGACAAGTATGGATCCATCAACAGCTCAAACGCCAGAGCCTGCATCCCGCTCGCGCTCCCACCACCACCACCAGCATGGCCGCCTTCGCCCAGAGACAGCCGCTTGCAGATGGTCGCCGGCGAATACGCAGCCACAGTCCACAACCGCTGTTGACCGCGTGCCGTAGTGCTGCCGTCACCGTCACCGCCATCGCTTGCTTCCGGCTCCACTGCCGCTGCCGCTGCCGCTGCCGCTGCCGCTTCCGGCCGACGATGCACGTCCAAGTCCCGGAAAAAAACAACCGCTCCGTCGGGACCGAGATCGTGCACCAGCAGGTCTGAGTCCGACGTGACAACCACACACAGTCTGCCGCCGCTGCAGGTGTCTTGAAGCTCTCGCACGCGTTCGGCACAGAACGTATCGGCCTCGCCAGGCACAATCGTCGTCAGCGGTCCATAGACGGCCGAATCGCGCAGCACGTCGAGAACGGCGGGCACGAGAAAGGTTGGGGCGGGCAGCAAGCTGGTCAAGCTGCTGCTGCTGCTGCTGCTGCTGCTCCTGCCACTGCCGCCGCTGGAAAGCCCTGCAGCAGCGCAGTCAAAGCCAGGCATTGCATGCTGGTGGGCCACAAAAACATCCCTGAGCTGGATCGACGTCTTGTAGCTTCTCTCCAGACGGACAGATCGTTTTGATGCCGGAAGATGGCCATCGAAAAACAAAGCCGATCTGCGGGAAAGAAAAAAAAAGGCAAAAGGGAAAAGGGACAGAAGAGCACATGTCAGCCAGGCACAGTTTGCAGTTTGCCGTTGCTACTAGACCTGTCGTCTCTCTTCGGATTCTCACTCATCCATTGCTTCGTACATTGTGATTCCACGGCGGCGGAGCTCGTCCAGCCACGCCAGCGCCGCCTGGCCAATCTCGGCATATGTCGGCCTGTCAAACGGATGCTCGCCCGCACTCTGCGACGCCGTCGCTCCTGCTGCTCTTGTCCGGCCTGTTCGGCAGAGATGCGCGACGTGATAGGCCAAGGCCGGGCCGTCAATCACCACTTGAGCTCCATCGAACTGTCGCGGTTCAGCAAACGGCGAGATCCTCGTCAGAAGCTTTGCAACCCCCATGACGGGAACGCTGTACTCGGCGCAAGCTGTTCTGTCGACGCTGCCCTTTACCAGGCTTATTATTTCTGCAGAGCAAAGCATAACAGCACGGCTGTTGGCCGACTTGAAAAAAGATTGACAAGAAAGCCCTTTTTGTGGTTTAAGCCGGCAGGCGGGCACACAATGATTACATAACCCAATTAGTCTCCTTTGTTCCTTCCCACTAATATCCATATCCGTGCACAATGTGCTGATCTTCCACTCGAGATTAATCTATTTTTTTCGGGTTTTTTTTTTTTTTGCATTTTCCACTCTTTCTCTCTCAACCTCCCCGAAACATTTGTGAACTCTCCTCTCCTCCACAATGCGAAACACCCAGATTTTCGCTGGCACAAGCTGCCCAGCACTCACATACCAGATATGTGAGAATCTGGGTATGGCGCCGGGCGAGGCCGAACTCTCACAGTTTTCAAATGTGCGTTGTTATTTTTCTCTGTATTGCAGACGAGATAAAAAAAAAAACAAAAAAACAGACATAAAAAGCTAAAGGGGCACCAGGAGAGATTGCAGCTAACGATTTTCTTTCTAACCAGGGGGAGACGCAAGTGCGCATTTTGACAAGCGTCAGAGAGAAGGACGTCTTCATCGTCCAGTCGGGCAGTCCCAAAATCAATGATACGATCATGGAGCTGCTGATTATGATCTCTGCTTGCAAGGGCGGCTCGGCAAACAAGATCACAGGTGAGAGGCAATGATGCTCCCTTCCCCTCTTCCCGGCCTGCCCGCTTTTCGTTCTCTGTGTGCGAACTGACTCGCTGCCAGCTGTTCTTCCTTACTTCCCTTACAGCCGCCAGTCCAAAAAAAAGTCGCATCGGGGTGCTATCACCGCGAGGATGCTGGCCAATCTGCTCAACGTGGCAGGTATTAAGCATATTGTCACGGTCGATTTGCACGCGTCCCAGATGCAGGGGTTTTTCCAGTGTCCCGTCGACAATCTGCACGCAGAGCCGATTATCGCTCGCTGGATCCGGCACAACGTGCCCGACTGGAGGGAAGCCGTGGTGGTGTCCAAAAACGCCGGCGGCACAAAGCGGGTCACGTCTTTGGCGGACGCGTTGAAGCTGAGCTTTGGCATGGTGACGACTGACAAGCGGCGTGGTAACAACATGACCGCCAGCATGATTCTGAACCCTCTGGACGACGACGCCGCAGCGTCCAAACGTGGCGGCCCAGACTCCGACCACCACCGCCACTACAACAGCCAGAACCACCACCCAGCCCACGCCCTGCCCCACCGGCCACACGGAGGTGCCAACGGCCACAATCGCGGCAGTCCCAGTTTGGGCAACGGCATCCGCACGCTGGACCGGCCCACGTCCAACCTCAACCCGTCAGGTGGCGTGGCAGGCGGAGGACAGCACACGCACAGCAGCAGCAGCCATGTGTCCGCTGTGGATGATGCGAAGGAGGAAGAGGCAGACGTCGCTGACGTCTTTACCGAGCGCGGCGGCGGCCACGGCGGCGGCCACGGCGGCGTGGAGAGTGCGCTCGGTGTTGTGCATGAAGGCGACGGCAGTTCTCGGCGGCCGAGCGAGCTGGACGGCGTGGAGTACAACGACCATCTGGCGCACGAAGTGACGCACGCGCGGCTGATCCAGGGCCACATTGTGCCGGACGACTTTCCGTCGCCAGCGGTGTCGACGGCAGATGCGAGCGTGGCCGACGACGACCCCATGGCCATGTCGCACATGTCGTCGCTCTTTGCGCCGGAGCCGCATGCACTGGGCGGGTCTGGCGATGCCGGCGCCTCGGACTCGGAGGACGACGAGGTGGCGGACGCGGTGCAGCCGCGCAAGCCCGTGGTCGAGCGCACGGTGACGCTGGTGGGCGACGTGCGCAACCGGGCCGTGCTGATCGTCGACGACATGATCGACAAGCCGTCGTCGTGGATTGCCGCCGCCGAGACGGTGGTCAAGCGCGGCATGGCCAAAAAGGTCTACTGCATTGCCACGCACGGCATCTTTGGCGGCGACTGCCTGGAGCAGATGCAGGACTGCGACTGCATCGACGCCATCATCGTCACCAACAGCTATCCCATCCCGCCCGAGCGCGCACGCAACTGCAGCAAGCTCGTCGTGCTGGACCTGTCCTATCTGCTGGCCGAGGCCATCCGCCGCAACCACTACGGCGAGTCCATGTCGCCGCTCTTCCAACACATTGCCGACTGAGGCAGAGCAGGTTGCCGAGGCGAGAACACCGAACAGCAATCCCGAGCAGCAATAAACAGCCAATGTGAAAGTCCTGGAAATATGTCTTATGGAAAGAGCAGGACCTGTGCCAGTTTGCCATACCTTTTTAGCTAGGCTGCACAGTTGTGGAAACTGGCTGGTGTTCTCCTCCTATTTTTTCTTTTGCACCCTCTGCGCCTTTTATTCGACTGAATCCAGACCTTCAAGCGGGCGCTGGTTGGGATTGTCGTTTCATTCGCAAAAGACCGAATGGCCCGGTCGTTGGGTGTCTAGCGAACATATGATATAACGGAGGGCCGTTTCGGGTTCCCCATCCCCCTTTCGGGCGGCCACGTCGGAACCCAAAACCTTTATTGTGTGGGTTTGCTGGCTTTTTATCCATCTTTCCCTTTAGCTCCTTTTTTTATTCTGATTTGAAGGCGTTGTCGCTGTCATGACATGGGCTTTGGCCTGGCTCTGGGTTTAAGGGGCAGCCGGAGAAATTCGCTGGGATGGACTAGACGGATACCTTCATGGATACCACGCTCTTACGATCAATGACGAATAACTTTTTTTTTTTTTTGTTTCTCCCTCCACTTTCGTTGGAGCCCGCTGACTTTTGGAGCCCGCTGACTTCCAGTTTACCTTTTGAGTGACGTTGATGTTGGGGAATGTGTTTCTCATCACTGCTATCTACCTGTATAGCACCAGCGTTGCTGCCTTTGGGCAGCACGAGCTCGATGTCCATCCCAGGACGAGCTCGTAACGGACCGTTGGAAGAATAATCTGCCCCCCTGAGATCCTATTCTGGATTTTGGGGGGGCAGTTCGCCCGATGAAGGCCCATCGCCTAGGCATATAATCGTTGCCAGTCTTTGCTTGCAGAGAAGTGGGCGATGGGCAAGAGAACTCCTCGAACATTTTTTTTTTTTGTTTGTTTGTTTTTGGTATTCTTATTCGTAGAGAAGGGGTTTTTGTGTGTGTGTGTGTGTGTGTGTGTGTGTGTATGTTCTTTGCAGAAACCTAACACCTCTAACACCTGCTGTATTAATAAAACGTAGTGACTCGTTTATCATGAGCCTGTAAAAACGCAAATGACGACAAAATAAAAACAAACATTTATAAAGGCTGCTCAGGCAAGAGCGATCCCAACTCTGATACGTTCATCATTCGCAATCCAAGATTAGCACGGTGATGATTATTGTATGTCTTTGTTGTTCAATCTAGCAGTCTGGTTATGATGATATCACGTGACGGCGCGCCACTCTGATGACTATCCATATTAATTTTTGAGCATTTTGACAGACCCATGCAAACTTGGCCAACTGAACAGCAGACCCTGCCGTGGCAAAGTTGAGCAACCATGGCCAGCGACTTGTCGTCGTTTATTGCGTCTCGCTATCTGGTGGCCGACACCAAGCCATCGTCGAAGAAGCGGAAGCGGAAGCATGCACGCGGGGGCGAAGACGGCGGCGGCGGCGGCGGCGGCCTCCTCCTCATTACCGACGACGACGAGACGGGCTGGGCAGCGCCGAGCAGCAGTCGCGGCGGCGGCGGCGGCGATGGATACGACGGCGTGGACGGTGCCGAGGATGGCGGCGCGGCCGTGGCGGGACAGACGGCAGAGTTCCGCAAAGCCAAGAAGTCGAACTGGAAGACGGCGGTAGAGAGAATCGGCAGCGGCAGCTCCAGCAGCAACAAGAAAGGAGGAGGAGGAGGAGGAGCCGACGAAGAGGCAGCAGCCGAAATGGCGGCGGCTGATGCGATTATCTCGGCCGCGGCAGCGGAGACGGCGGCGGCGATGGCGGCACAGGACGAGGCGCCAGTGGTTGCTGGCGAGGATGATGGAGGAGGAGGCAAAACGGCGGCGGCGGCGCCGGTGCTGATGAGCGACGGCACGCATGCGGGTCTGCAGTCGGCGGCGTCTGTGGTGGCGCAGCTGGAGAAGCGGCGGCGCGAGGAGCGCGAGCAGTACGAGCGGGAGCGGCGGGAGCGGCGGGAGCGGAAGAAGAAGAGCAGGAGTGGAAAAGCCGGCGACGGCGGCAGTGGCGACGGCGACGACGACGAGCAGGAAGAGGTGGTGTACCGCGACGCCACGGGGCGGCGCATCGACGTGGCGCTGCGGCGGCAGGAGCTGCGGGAGGCGGCGGCGGCGGCCGAGCAGAAAGAACGGGCCAAAGAGGAGGCGCTGCGCGGCGACGTGCAGCGCGAAGAGGCTCGACGGCGCCGCGAACAGCTGGCCGAGGCGGCACTGCTGCCGGTGGCGCGCAGCGCCGACGACGACGACATGAACCGCGAGCTCAAGGCACAGGCGCGCTGGAACGACCCGATGGCGCCGTTTCTGCGCGACAAGACGTCGGGAGGCGCCGCCGCAGACTCGAAAGGAACCGCATCGGCGACGTCGGCCGCCCGGTCCAGCCGGCCCGTCTACCGGGGCCCGGCGGCGCCGAACCGCTACGGCATCCGGCCAGGCTACCGGTGGGACGGCGTGGACCGCAGCAACGGCTTCGAAGCCGAGCGGTTCAAGGCCCTCAACCGCCGTGAGCTCAACAAGGGCCTTGCATATGCCTGGCAGACAGACGAGTGAAGGGGGGAAGGGGGAAGAGGAAGAGGGAAAAGAACAGCACGCACGCACGCTTTTACGCGTCAACTGTAAAATAGAGACATCATGATATCCTGGAGGGATCCGCTGGGCTTGTACTGATACGATATTACTTTCAGAATTTGCATTGGCACTGTTTTGCTCTTTATGGGCGGCATTTAAATTGTTTCCTCGTTTCCTTTCCTTGACACAGATCATTGGTGGCGAGATGCAACACCGCAATCCTTTCTATTACAGAAGAGAACAGAGAGATATAAACAAGAACAAAAGGCCGAGCTGGCTTCTCTAAGAGTCGGACGGAGCCGGCACCTTGGCCCGCAGCAGCTTGTCCTCGCCAAAGACTGCATTGTCCTTGACCAGCTTGATCCAGTCCTTGCGCTTCATCTGGCCCGGCTCATCGCCAATGCGGTTGCCAAACCGCCGAAGAAGCGCTCCCACCGTAATGCCTTCCGGGATCGTCAGCAGCACGCTGACAATCTCGGCCGCATCGATCTGGCCGCCTCCGCCGTTGGGCGATGTCGCCCTCGGCACGGGCGAGCCCGGTCTGGCTGGCGAAGCTGGGTTGGATCCCGGAGGGGCCGGCGCCGGGCTGTTCGCCCGGGAGCCCGACGGCGTGTTGCGTGCGCCGGCACCCACAATCTTGATGCGCCGCTTGCCGCTGGCTGGCTCGTCGGACATCTCGCCGGCCGTGGCCTCGCCGTCGCTGAGGGCGCCGCCAGCGCCGGGCTTGGCTGCCTTGGGCCGTGGCTGGCCCGCCGGGCCCGTTGGCATGGGCGTAGTCGACCGGCTGGGCAGCACCGAGCCCGACGCGTGCTTCTTTGCCTTTTTGCGCGACGACTCGTTGCCGCTCGACTCGGACAGATTCGGCGAGCCCGGCCGCTTCAGCGACTTGCCCTTCTTGGCCGCATCCGTTGTCTTTTGCCTGCCCCCTGGCGTGGTGCTGCCCTTGGCCAGTGGGCTGCCCGGCAGCCCAAGCTTGTCTTTGCTGTCTTTGCTGTCTTTGCTGTCCTTGGTGTCCTTGCCGTCCTTGCCGTCCTTGCCGTCCTTGCTGTCCTTGCTGTCCTTGCCGTCTGCTGTTTTCGCTTTTGCCTCCTCCTCCTTTTTCTCTGCGTCCACTTCGTCGTCGTCGTCGTCGTCGCTCTGTATGGTCTAGTCAGTACACAGCAGTGAGAGAGATAGGCAAAAAAAAAAAAAAAAAAAAAAAACGCAGACCGGTGCAAACCCCCAAGAAACGGCCACCCACGTACCGAGAGTTCCAAAAAGGACTCCTTTTCCGAGCCCGTGTCGGAATCGACGTATTCCAGGTACTCCAGGTGGTCTTCGCGCTTGGCCAGGGCCTTGCGCAGCTGCTTGCCGAGCTGGCCGGTCTTCTTGGCCAGCTTGTCCTCCTCCTCCTCCTTGTCGACCTCCTTCTCGTCGGCGTCGCCAAACAGGTTCGCGCCCAGGTGGTTGCGGCGCAGGCGCTCGCGGGCGTCCTTGGAGTCTTCGTCGTTGTCGGGCTCCAGGCCGACATTCTCGTCGTCGTCCTGGAACTCGTCGCCGTCCATGTCGATGTCGTCGTGGTCCATCTTCTCCGAGCGCGGCGCCGACCGGAAGGTGCTGCTCTCGAGCTTGACGCGCGAGTGCCCGCCAATGGTCTTGCGCGTCTCCTCCAGCTCCTCGGCCTGCTTGCGCTTCTCGTCGTCGCGCATGGCCCAGCGGCCGGCCGCGATCTTCTTGGCCATCAGCTCCTCGGCCTTCTCGATCGAGTACGCCTGGAAGGGCGGCTTGGGCGTGAAGCGGTAGAACTTTTCCAGCGGCACCATGCGGAAGGCCGTGCCGCTGATGACGAGCGCCACGTTGGCCTCGGACAGCGCCGAGATGTACGAGCCGACCCAGACGTTCTTGCCGTCGGCGTCCTCGAGGTGCCACGGCAGCGCCTCCTCGTAGTGGATCTCCGCCTCCTTCTTCTGCTCGGCCGTGTTCTTGGGAAAGTACAGCTGGAACTGCTTTTCCTTCTTCTGGCTCTGGCTGCTGGGCGCCGCCTTCTTGGCGCCGCCCGCGTCCTTGGCCGCCACCGGCGCAATCTGCGCCAGGTCCATGGCCCGCTGCGCCTCCCGCTCCGCCTTTTGCTGCGCCAGCTTCTCTGCCTCCTTTTCGTCCGCCGCCGCTGCCGCCGACGCCGCCGCCGCTGCCGGAGGCGGCGTCGCTTCCTTCACCGCCCGCCCCGGTGCCGGCTGCCGCGGATCGCGGCGATGCAGCGACACCGGCCGCGTAAAGTCGTTCTGGTCCGTCGGGTCGATTTCCGGCTCCGCCTCGCCCACCTTGCCCGGCTTCGAGAAGCGCATGACGTGGTATCGGATGCCTTCGCGCAGCGCCCGCTTCGTCGTCACCACCGGAAAGTCGTGGCAGCCCGGCGGCGCCGCATCCGTCCACCCGCCGTTCTGCTTGCGCCGCGCCTCAAACGCCGCCAGCTTCTTCGCCTCTTCCTCCGAGTTCTGCAGATTCACCGTCCGCGCTTCCGACGGCAGGCTCACCGCCGTCACCCCAAACCGGTTGGCCGACGACATCAGACTCGGCGCCCGCGCCGCCGGCGGCCGCTGCGGCGGCTTTTTGCGCGGCACCAGCGGGTCCACGGCTTTGTGCTTCCGCCGCAGAAGGTGCGGCGGCGGCGGCTTGCGCAGCGCCTGCGGCGGCTTTTGCGTTCCGTTGGCCTGGCCGCCGCCAGCCGATTGTGACGTCGAAGGTGAGCTCATGGCGGAGGAGACCTAGGCAGACAGCGAAAAAAAGACTTGATATCTCGACTAGGAAACGGTCGCCCACAAGGCGGCAGAGCTGAAGCTGGAATCTCCCCGCTGGATGAAGATCGGGCTTTGCTTCGGTTTCGTTCGGTTTCGTTCGCGACAAAAGACGGAGCAAAAAAAAAATCAAGTCACACAGATCAGAGATCAGAAAGATATTGATGCGCAGCAGCGCCAAAAAAAAATACCGATAAATCAGATGGCTCCCTAGATGAAAAGGAAAAGTCTCTGTTTAGTTACACGTCTCTAGAGACAAAATGCGGATGCATAGCCAGCATTCGTCAAGCAGGAAACGCGTACTTGTGGGTTGTGGTAATGAACTTGGGGAAAAAGCAAATCGAAACTCGGAGTGTGATCGATTCAGGGCGGATTGCACTATTGCTCGTAATACACATTATGAGTAGAAAGGAGCGAAGCAGCATGGTTTGCCGGATTAGGTCAGGCTAGCAAGGACAGCCAATCACAGTCGAGAATTGTCATGTCTCCCTTTGGCGCGTATCCAGTCGTACTGTGCTGGCAAAATACCGTGCCAACAGTACGTAAAGTGTACATCCAGCAAACTCGGTCTTGTCCAAAGCCCAGGAAGGCACGCAAAAGAGAAAGCTATTGACAGCAGGCGCGACCCCGCCAGGAAAAGACCACCCAAAATCTTTCAGGCGGGTGTGGCTTTGCCTAGCGCGTTTGATCAGCCCAAAAAAGACCAAAAGCTCCAAGAGGCGAACTCTCTTTTGCGTCTTGGGACCTACAATAAAAAGGATGAGCCCAACATCACACAGCCAAGCAGCCATTTTGACAACGATTGCGTGGCCGGTTCTTGGCCGACTACAAAACAAAAAACAAGCTGCACTCTAGGTGCGCGGAAAACAGGGAGACATCTGCGAAAAAAAAAAAAGACTCGAAGCTTGGGGGCAGCTGGTGGGAAGAAGTCGTGCTTTTTCGACAGCTAGAGTGGAAGACAGTTGGAAGCAGTCCGGGTTGGCTTTCTCCTCTCGTGGCATCTCGCTCTATTCTGCAGCACGTGGCCCAACGGCAACGCTGCGTCTATGTGGCTATCTTTGGGGCCTTCCTGACCTGACTCGAACAGAGTGTCGCCGTGATTGGCCCAGGGTGGCGTGCTATTACAGGCCAGAAACTCTGTTGCCACTATCTCGTTGAAAGAGTCGACCGTGCCAGTTTTTTGCCTTTTCCCTTTTCATGGCTAACGGCACCATCGGTCCAGCATGTCACAGCACCAGCAGAACGGGAGTGGAGGAGCAGGCGGCAATGTAGACGGGGCCGATGGCGGCGCTCTTGAGGGACGGCTTCGAGAAATGATCTTGGGCAACAGCGGAAGCAATGCGCAGTCTGGCTTTGCACAGCGCTCGCCAGGAGGGCCTGCTGCTGCTGCTGCTGCTGCTGCTGCTGCTGCTGCAGGTCAGGGTCTGGCATCGCCCAGCACCGTGGTGCCGCCTGCGCGTCGCGACAGCCAGAGCGACCTGCCGATTTCTGCCGGATCGTCCCACAGTGGCCAGTCTCCGGCGTCGCCTCGATCGGCTCGCAAGCGCATGAACCAGGCACAGCGGCGTCAAATGTCGGCACAGCTCTCGATCCCCATCGACACGCGACCCCATGTGGCGCCCCGTTCGGCAGGCAGCTTTGCGAGCCCCCCGGCGTTCGGCGGAGGCGGCGGCCAACAACAGCAACAACAACAGCAGGCTCCGCATCGCCGTCAGCACAGCACGTCTCATGGCCGGCCAGCCTATCAGCAGGGCCACATGCAGGGCCACTCGCAGGGTTTCCAGAAGAGCTACCAGCAAGATTACCAACCAAACAACAGCAATCACAGCAACCCCTATGGCAACCAACAATACCAACAGAAACATGGCAATCACCCGCACCAGCAGCACCAGCAGCACCAGCAACACCAGCAACAACACCAGCACCAATTCCAGCACCAGCACAACCAGCACAACCCGCCGAACCAGCCGAACCAGCCGAACCTACAGCGCCAGCAGCATCCGTCGTCGTTCCAGCGACCACAGTCGGCAACGCTGGGTCCACCACACTATGTCCAGGGTCCGGTGCCGCAGACGAGCATTGCCAGTGGATTTGCGGTCTCGGCCGCACCGTATCCGTCGCAGCCCCGCCATCAACAGTCGCTGTCGTACCAAGGCCCGACCGTCTTTGACGACCCGTACAACTGGTGGTCGCACCAGCCGGCGTCTGCGGTTTCGCCGTTTGACCCGTCGTCGCCGAGAGGTGCGAGAGGCCCAAGCCATGCGGGCGGCCGGCTGTTCCATCCGAAAGCCGAAGACATCCAGACGCAAGCCGCCCAGCTGGACAGTCTATGTCAGAAGATTGTTGCGGGTGCTGAGATCGAGCCGGCCGAGATTGCGGAAAAGGAGCAGTTCCGCCTCCGGATCGAGCGGCTTTGCCAAGACACGCTGGCGCGCTACGAGCGGGAGATCAACAACCGAGCGGACTTCCCGCCGCTGAGCGTGCGGCTCAAGTGTTTTGGCAGTCTCTCGTCTGGGTTTGCGACAAAGGCCTCCGACATGGATCTGGGCCTCATTTCGCCGCTGTCGCTGCCGCTGCCCGACGCCCCCAAGTCTCCGATTCCGCGCCTGGTCGAGAAGGCGTTCCTGGAGGCCGGCCTGGGCGCGCGGCTGATTTCCCGGACACGGGTGCCCATCATAAAGCTGTGCGAAAAGCCTAGCGAGTCGCTGCTGCGGGATCTCCTGGAAGAACGGGCAAAGTGGGACAGGGGCTTGGTGGATGAGCCTGAGCACGAGCACGACCACGACCACGACCACGAACACGAGCACGACCGTGACCATGATCGTGACAATGAACAGGAGACTGCAGATGCCGACGACGACATTGGCGACGAGGCCGGCCACCGGCGGTCTGAGTCAGACGTCGTGGGAGCAGCGGACAATGCAAACGGCGCAGACGGCGCAGACGGCGCAAGGAGCACAAGTGGCGCAAACGGCGCAAACGGCACACATGACGCGGACCCTGTCGACAAGGCGGCTGCGCCCGGAGAGGCGGCGGCAGGCGGCGGTGCCAGGGCATCTTCTGGACACGCTCGGGAGGAGTCTGCGATTGATGTTGAGCACTTGGACGCGGACAAGTACGAGCAGGTGCTTTCGTCGCTCAGGCAACAGCGCAACCAAAGCATTGGCAACTACTACGGCACCGCCAAGCGACTTCTCCGCCGGCTGGGGGGCCGGGACATTACGTTTTCGACGGCGGTGGACTTTAGGCAAGAGGAGATGAAGCTGCTGACGGATGTGTGCCACGCGTTTGTTGCCGGGCTTGCGGACAAGGAGATGCAGGCGCGCCTGTGGCAGACGCGGTCGCTGGCGACGTCGGACCAGCCGACGCCGTTGAATTACCGGTCGCTGTACGGCGTGTACATGCAGGTGGAGGGCGAGCGGCTGGCCATGCTGTGGGAGAAGCGGGAGGTGACGGAGCGGGATGCGCACCACGAAGAGGAGGCGCGCGAGCGGCTGCGGGCGTGGCGCGAGCTGCAGAACCGGCCGGGCTACGGGCAGGACCTGCTGGGCTACAACAGGGCGCTGCAGCAGGGGGTGGAGAACCTGCGCAAGATTCTGTCGGTGCAGATCATGACGCTGGAGCAGGGACTGCAGGAGTCGCCGACCGAGTACCACGGGCGGGCGGCCAAGCTGCTGATGGCCTACGGCGAGCGCGACGTGCATTTGGCGGGCAGCGCCGTGCTGCCGGCGGTGATCCGGCACTACATTGCGGGGATCAACAACGGCGAGGTGGCGGCGGAGGTGGGCCGGTTTGCGGCGTCGGTGGAGCGGCCGAGCCTGCGGGCGGTGGCGCGGCGGCACAAGAGCCTGCAGCTGGCGATTGAGTTTGAGCGGGCGCTGGCCAAGGCGTGCTACGACGGCGGCGACGGCGGCAGCGGCGGCGCGAGCGACGCAAGCGACGCAGAGACGGTGCGTGCATACATTGAGGTGCTGCGCATGCCTCTGCAAAAGGGCGAGACGGCAGGGCGGCGCTTCGACTACGTGGTGCCGCGCACGGCGCAGACGACGGCGATCATTGCGCGGGCGCGGCAGCTGGCGGACCCGTCGAAGCTGGCGCCGAACCAGGCGCGCGACCCGTTCCGCGACCGGCTGGAGTTTCCCAAGACGGGGGCGGGAGTGCAGTGCGACATCAACTTTGCGGCGCACCTGGGCCTGCAGAACACGCTGCTGCTGCGGTGCTACTCGCACACGGATGGGCGGGTGCGGCCGCTGGTGCTGTTTGTCAAGCACTGGGCCAAGATGCGCGGCATCAACACGCCGTACCGCGGCACGCTGAGCAGCTACGGCTACGTGCTGATGGTGCTGCACTACCTGGTCAACGTGGCGCAGCCGTTTGTGTGCCCGAATCTGCAGGCGCTGGCGCCGCCGGCGCCGCCGCCCGACAGCCTGACGGCGGCCGAGCGCGAGGAGACGGTCGAGTGCCGCGGCCACAACGTGCAGTTCTGGCGCGACGAGGCCGAGATCCAGAGCCTGGCCGCCAAGGGCCTGCTGACGCAGAACCGCGACTCCATCGGCCTGCTGCTGCGCGGCTTCTTCGAGTACTATGCCCAGAGCCACTTTATGACCACCGTGCCCGGCGTCCGCGGCTTTGACTGGGGCCGCGACGTCATCAGCCTGCGCACGCCCGGCGGCATCCGCTCCAAGCAGGAAAAGGGCTGGACCGGCGCCCGCACCGTGCTCGAGGTGCAGAACCAGGTCACCTCGCCACAGGACGTCCAGTGGGCGACGGCGGCGTCGGCAGCAGCGACGCCTGCTTTGAATGCTGCAGCAGGCGACGGCGGCGGCGGACCTGCTGCTGCTGCTGCTGCGTCAACACCCTCTGCAACAACGGCCACAATGAACGGGGCGACGGATCTGGCGGCCCAGCCTGGCCAGCCTGGCCAGCCTGCAAACGGCCTTGGTCAGGTATCACTCCCCCGGACCACGCCGAGCGATGACCGAGAGCCGTCTGCAAGGGCTCAGGATCCAGCGGCTGCGGCAGTGGCAGCAACAGCAGCCGTGGCGGCGGCAGCCGGGGCGACAGCCGGGGCGACAGCCGCGACGACGGTGATGACGCCCGGGAAAGACGCAGCATCCGGCGGCGGCGGCAGCGGCAAGCAGGCCGTGGAGCTCAAGGAAGTCAAGCACCGCTTTCTGTTTGCCATTGAAGATCCCTTCGAAACTGGCCACAACGTCGCTCGCACGGTGACGCACAGCGGCATTGTGGCCATCCGCGACGAGTTCCGGCGGGCATGGCGCATCATCAAGAACCTGGGCAAGGCGGCCGACGAGGACCTGCTGGAGGATGTCTCCGCCAGGAGCAAAACGAAAGAGCGCGATCTGTTTGCCGAGCTGCTCAACGAAATCCACGGGCCGAGTCTCTCGCTGTCCTGAGAACAACTTTCTTTTTTTTTTTTTTTTCATTGCTCTTTTTTTTGGTTCTGCCGAGTTACAGAGTACAATTGGGCGACTACGGGATAACATACTCGTACGACGGGGCATCGCAGGCTGGGAATGGGGGCAAAAGAGCAGAGGAAACCTGTACGATTTCGGGAGACGATTTTCGGGAAACGATGCGACGGAGGATCTCGCGTTTATGTGAGAACAAAGGGACAGAGGTTAAAAATAACAGGAAAGGAACAAAATCAAAGGGTTCGAGGACGGGTCAAAAAGGCCGTGGCGAAGCAGCCAAACAGGTTGACATCCCCATGTATAAGAAATAGCTTCCCGATCCAGAGCCTTCGTGGGTGAGATGGCTGATACGGGGTGGCTTGCTTTTCGTTTTGTTGCTGTCGTTGTTGTTGTCTTATCAGATGCACATTTTACCAGGACAAGAAAACAACAATACAGTAAATACGAGTACGAGCATTAGAACGCCGGCTGATTGACGCGCCCTCTTTTTATTTTTGTTTTGATCTTCTTCTGTCGCGCGTCTTGGGTTTGGCTGGCCAGCGCGAAAAGCAAACGGCGGCGGCAAAGCTAATTTAGTGAAGAGAGGCTGGAGGTAAATACGAAAAGCGTGCTTTGTCTCTGTGGTTTTGTCACAGAGATATCTCCCTCAGCTCAGTAATAGTGTTGTTGCTTCTTAGTGTTGGTGCAACTAAATCATACCAGTGCCGCCTCGACCGATAACGGAAATGAAAGAGACCCTGAGACTACGAGTACAACGCAAACTAGCCAGGGCCAACCAAGAACGAGTGCGTCTGCCTCAAAAAACGTCAAATGCTCGCCAAAAGTCGTCACATGCTGGTCATTTACAAAGGTCCTTCTTCTTTCTTCTGCCTCTCTTTGGCGTGGGTCGGACCACGTGATGATGACTTCTTTTGCCAGAGTCAAAGACTCCTGCTGCATTGCGTCATTTCTTGAGTGGCCCTGTGTGCCTGGTGTCGTACTACGGCTTTGCAAGTAATAAGTGACACGGGTATGTCGCATTGTACTCCGTACTGCGTCCCCTCACATGCCATTCTTTGCTCTCTACATGCGGAGTAGCCTCGAGCTGGCGCGATAAGAACTCGGGGTGGAAGGTGCTACCAGCGTGACTGGCGCTTTCTGTATTCCGTATTATTAGTGCTTTCCTCGCCAAAACAAGAGTCATTATATGGAGCAAAGCAACCACCAACAGCGTTACTAGTCCTGCATTCTTTGTCTCCTGGTCTCGGCTTTCTCTTTTGGGAGAATGACAGTCAACTCCAGCCAATCCTCCGTTCCCGTGCTCCTTTTTTTTGCTGTGAGAAAGGAGAGTCCAGGTGCAGAGCGGCTGTGTACGAGTACTCGTATTAATGAGCCCCTCACACCCAATACATCAATCAGTAATAAGAGTACGTACGAGTATTATTACTCCCGTATTCCCACGTCCTCCATCTCGCCCTCCCTGTTAGCCGAGCCCCCGCGCCGGACGAATGCGTCTTGTCATATGGCCAGTGAAGCCTGGGTCCATTTCAGGACGTTTATAGCCTTGTGGATGTAATACTCCGTATATGATGTATCTACGAGTGGGTACACGCGTGAAAAGGTATCAATGTATACACATGTTCAAGTGTGGTGTATTATGTGATGTATTAGTGTGTGTGTCTTAGTGTAGGTACTCTGTAGAGATGTATGTACTGGTCGTTCTTTGTACTACTACGTCTTGCCTCTGAGCTGATTTTCCAAAGTGGCTGCATGCCGGAGATCGCTGATAGCGATGCGCCCGAGAGATAGATAATACATGTCTGGCGCCCTCCGCCTTCGCGTCCTCCCTCCGTCATCTCTCTCGTTTCTTTCTTTCCCTCCTCTTTTCCTCCTCAGTCGAGACATCAAAGAAAAGTGAATTGCTTTACAAAGAACACTTCAAAAAGGCATTTCTGCTTCCTTCGTGGTGCCTTCCCTTTTCTGTTCCATTCTGTTCTGCTCTTGCCTGACTCTTTGTCTTATCGCTTATCAATCCCGCGGCAAAAGGCTGCCTCGCCCCACGTCATTCCGTCCAGTCACTCGTCACTGCCCCCCCCGGGCGCTCTTGAGTCATTCGGCTTTATCGCCATAGCAGCAACGCCAGCAGCAATCAGCCCCCCCCCCCCCCCCCCGTGTCCGTTTCAAACCTTGCTCTTTTCCAGGCTGGTCATCTACTCGTTTTTTGCTTGCTTCTTCTTCTTTCCACACTCCTCGTCTTGGGCTGCTTTTCTGCCCGTGTTTCTTCCTCTCCCCAAGCAAAGACTCCTAACGCTCGTGCTCTTCGCCTGCTTTTCCTCCTGCCTCCTTCCGAACGGTCCAATTCATCCACGCAAAATCCACAATATATTATAGCTCCCTCTCACCCCCTCGATCTTCCTATAAGCTTCTACGTTCCACTCTTCAGCATCTTTTCTTTTTCTTTTTCCTTTTATTTATTGCTCTAGTTTTTTTTTTTTCGACCTTTTCTTTTCCTGTCTGCGGTTTCGACTTACCTTTGTGCTTCCATCTCCGAGGGCTAGAAACGTTCTTGGTCAAAGATCCCGCGAAAGCACTCGGAGAGCATTTGTGTATTTTGCTTGACCCCCCCAACGAGAACACGACATCCCATCAGATCGACCAAGCCCCATTCTCCCGTACAAACCCACCCTCTCCTCCTTTAACACACTAAGCATGGCAACCCAGTACGAGCGCGACCTCCGCAGCGCCCACAAGGACGCCAAGCGCAGCAAAGACTCGGCCATCAAGTGGTCCAACGGCACGCGGCCACCACCTGGCGTCTACTGGTACGAGGAGTACAGCACGACCAAGTGCCGGCCCGTGAACCATAGAGAAAAGTAGGTTCTCTCCTTGTGGGGCATATCCCATTTCCCTCTGTCTCTCTGCTCGTGTGCGTCGTGCGTCGACCGTCTGGGCGTTCCCTCTTCGTTCCGCTTTGTCTAACAGCCCCAAGCTTCCACAAGGACCACAGAAACCTCAACAAAGCACGCCGCAACTTCTTGCAGCCAACCAGCCGGGTGCGCACAGCCGGCATTGTCATGGACGAAATCCGCAACGCGCCGCAGTCGTCCTCGCTGGCGGCCGACATCATGCAAGGCGCGCCGCTGACGCACTCGCTGACGTCGAGCAGCCTCGGCAGCGCCGGCGACTTTCTGTACAGCTTCGACAACACCGACTCGCCGCCGCCCGCGCTGACCCTGGACGTCTTTGTCAAGCATAACCCGCGCGCGACCGAGAAGCTGGTCGAGAAGGAGTACGAAGTGCTCGATGTCGACGGCAATGCTGTCAAGGGCCGCAAGGCTCGCCAGGCTCTGCGCCGCGCTGCCTTTCACACTGCCGAACCTGCCGAACCCGCCGCACCCGCCACCCTGGCCATCGACGGCGCCGACGACGACGACTTTGAACTGGTGTGAAGGCTTTTGGCCGTAGCCCCCCTTTTTGGTCTTTTTGTTATTCCAGTCTCTTTTCTGGCTGTTTTTCTGTCGTTTTGTGCTCAGCGGCCGGCGGGTCTGGGCTGTAATAGGGTCGGGATCGGTAGCATTGTCATTTCACGTTTGGGGACAGCACGGGGGTCACCGGGTGTGACTTGGGGCATGGTTTTGTTTCTCTCTGTCTGTTTTTGTCAGTTTCCATGCCCTTTTTTCCTTTTACCTTTTTCCGCGTTGCATTGCTATGTGTCTGCGTCTTGGTTTTTTTGCCTCGTCGAGAGATGGTATGGCTTTCGTTTGGCATGGTTTCATTTGGGGATCCAGGGAGTGTCAACAGGTGGAATGCTTAATTCACATTTTTTTTTTCCTTTGCCTATATCATTTGTTTCTTCTTTTTGTTATCTGGCGTGGCTGCCGACGGGTGTTTTCTTCAGCGGCTCATCAATCCAGCGGCTCATCAATCCAGCGGCTCATCAGTCTTCGTTTTCCAGCGGCACCACCTTTTCCAGCCGCCTGCCAGGACTGGATTGTTGTCGCAATGTTTTAGTTACCTTGTTCTTTTTTTCATTTTCTTCGTATATTTTTCATGTTATTTTTTTGTCTCACGAGGAGGAGCGGCTGGTGAAGTTATCAAAGGGTTCTTTGATGCATTTTTACCCTCCATGGCTATATCTCGCCAGGTAGCGTTCTCTCAGCATTATGATTCTTTCCTTCAAATAAGCCAATAGAGAAGAGAAAGATGGAGACAAAGAGAGGCTGCTCTTTCTCAGATATGACCTAAAATTCTCCCTGGTTCACGGTCGTTTTGGTTCCCTGCCTTCTTGACAAAACGAGAGTTCATGAAGCGGTGAGCGGGGTGGCAGGTTTTTCTGTCAAAAGTACAACATTGTGTCACGTGACCATGAGAGGAAGGCTCATGTATCCATATATTGGATAGGCTTTACGAGTATATGATTGCAAGGGTTCGCCTCTTTATTTGTCTTCGGGAGGGTCTTCTTTTGCTATTGGGTATGGGAAGGATTCCTTTGTCGTAGGTTGACTTTGTATAAGCCCGTCCCTCGCGCACATGTGCGTCATTTTGTGTTTTGTTGGTTTCCGTATGCTTCTAGAACAACCTGCCCATAAGATGTGCTACAACATGGCGGTGTCTGACAACTGGCCAAGCGACAGTGGCAGCACTGACGACGTCTGCTGCTGCTGCTGCTGCTGCTCTTCCCAGACGCGGCGGTACACCGACTTCATGAGGCGCTGCGGAGCCATGCGGCCGGTCATCAGCTCAAAGGCCTCGATGGCCATTTCGGCCACCACCTCGAGGCCGTCCACCACGACCCACGCCGGGGCTGCCGTGGCGGCTTCGTCGCGGAACGCGCGCATCTGCGCCACCAGCGGCGTCACCGTCGGCATGTATGCAAGCTAGATGCTTAGCCGGGGTAGAGAGAGAGGGAGAGAGAAAGAGAGAGAGAGAAACGAAACAGACGACAGAACTTACCTCGACAACGACTCCGCCAGTCGGGCTACCCAGCCATTGGCGCGGCATCGTAAAGGAGGCGGCGGGGCTGCCGTCGGTGTTGACGGCCGGCACGCAGGAGACGACCATGGTGGGCGGCTGGTAGGGGGCGGGCCAGGGGTCGGAGGCGGAGGCCAGGACGTGGCAGATGTTGGCGGTGGCGCTGTCGCTGTCGTGGGGCAGGCTGGAGGCGCTGGCGGGGCCCCAGCCCTGGGTCTTGGCCCAGGCGTTGAAGTGGCGGGCCACGTCGAGGGCGTGCTGGCGGGTGCGGTTGAAGATGAAGATGTGGCGGCAGCCGAGGCGCAGGAGGGCGTAGATGGCGGCGCGGGCCATGCCGCCGGCGCCGATGACGAGGCCGGTGGTGCGCGAGGGCTGGACGGCGTTGCGGGGGCTGATGGCGCGCTGCAGACAGGTGTGGATGGAGCGCCAGTCGGTGTTGTCGCCGTAGAACTCGGAGCAGGGGCCGGCCGTGTTGCGGGCGTTGACGTGGTCGAGCACGGCGGCCGAGCGGCCGCGCAGCGGCAAAATGACGTTGGCGGCGCCCAGCGCGGCCACGGGGGCGCTGCGCAGCTTGAGATGCGGCACGATGGCCACCTTGAAGGGCGCCGCCAGCGTGGCGCCGCCAAAGCGGCTGTTGTCGACGGGGGCGCCGTGCCCTCCTCCTCCCAAAAAGCGAGTGCGCAGCTCGTCCAGGGTCGAGCACTCGACCGCGTCGAACGAGTGCGGCAGGCCGACAAAGTCAAAGGCGGCGCGGTGGATGGCCGGCGTGATGGAGTAGGCAATGTGCGAGCCGATGGTGTAAAAGGCCAGCGCGTCCAGCTGGGCGCCGGGCTGTCGGAACATGCGCGTCATCGCGCTCAGCGGGCTGCCTATGGCGGCGAGGTGGTCGCGGCGGTTGGCGGCGTCCGGGTGCTTGACGGGGGCGAGGATGCGCGTCTGCAGCGGCAGCAACACGCCGAGGACGGAGTAGTCGAACGCCACCAGCGGCGGTTTGGGATCCGGCAGCGTGCTGGCCAGGGTCGCCTTGAAGTGCTCCAGCTCCGCCGGCAACGATTCGTTGATGCTGGGGTCGCTGGAGCTGTCGTGGGCACTGGCAAAGGTATTACTGTTGAGAGTGCTGCTGCTGCCACCGCCATTGCCGCCATTGCCGCTGTCGCCGCCATTGCCGCTGTCGCCGCCGTCGCCGCCGTCGCCGCAGGGGGAGCCCATGCTAAAGCGAGCCATGCGGACAATGTCGCAGCCCAGGGCCTGGGCGTGCTGGTAGTTGCGCATGTGCACGTCGGCGGTCCAGTGCGGCGCGGCGAGGCCGGGGTGCCAGAAATTGCCAATGATGCGCGTGCGGCCGCGCTGGGCCAGCAGGCGCTGCACCAGGGCCGGGCTGCGCTGCAGGTCGAGGCTGAGATACTCGACGTTGAGGCGCAGGCCCAGCTCGAGCAGCTCGGCGTCCATGCGGTCGCGCTCGGCCAGCGGGCGGCGGCGCTCCTCGCGCGGCATCTCCTCGACGTGGTACACAATGGGCACGGCAATGTGGCGCCGGATCAGCGCCACCTGGCGCGCAATCACCGTCGGCAGGTCGTCGGGCCAGTGGTCGATGATCAGCTCCACGCAGTCGCCGCGCGCCTCAAAGTCCTCCCAGGCCAGGTCCATGTCCATCAGGTACGACAGCCGGAGCCGCAGCGCGTACGACACCGCCCGCAGCTCCGGCGGCACCGCCTTCACCGCAAACGGGCTCTCGTCCCACTGCCGCCGCCACGCCTGGCCCTGCAGCAGGTCCAGATACCGCGAAAAGTCCTCCTTGACGTGGAGCAGCCGGGACGACGACGCCGCTACGGCCGCTGCTGTGGTACTGGTGGCAGTGTTGGCCGCGGAGGTGTGGGCGAAGGTGTTATCCGCGCTCCTGTCGCTGTTCGTGCTCAAGCCGCCGCCGCCGCCGCCCCCCCCGCTCCCCCCGCTTCCGCCGCCGTCCCACGGCCCGCTGTCTGGATCGTACAGGTTGTAGTACTCGAGATTGGAGCAGTGGCGGTGGCTCTGGTCGGCGCGCAGCAGCTGGTCGGCATCGGCGGCGTCGACAAAGCGCAGCACCTGCTCGCGCTCGCGGTGCACATAGATCACCGGGTGTGTCTTGCAGTACTCGCGCAGCGCCTGCTGGGCTGCGGCCGCCAGGCTGCTCATGCCGCACTCGATGACGCAGCGCCGGCTGTTGGCCTCCAGCATCTGCTGGAACACCTCGCCGTCGCGCTGCGCAAACGCCTCGCGCCCGTGCCGCTGCAGAAACTGCGCCCGCGACTGCCCCGTCACCTGCTCAAAGTACCGGTCCTCCGTCACCAGCCGCCGCCGCAGATGCAGCGCCCCAATAAACCCCAGCGACCGCTTGCCGGCGCCGCGGCAGCCCACCAGCACGATCGACGCCTCCGGGTCGAAGAGCCGTGACGTCATCACCGCCGCCCCCAGCCGCTCCGGCTCTGCGGCAGCCTCGAGGTTGGCGGCCATTCGGTCAGCTCAGCGGCTTCGATTCGATAGAGCTCAAAAATGCCCCGTCTGCTCCTCTGTTGCCTTGGCCATGCACAGACAAAGACCAGGACCCACCTGTTAGAACCCGGCGGCAAGCGGGACCTTGAACGTTGCAGCTTGGCTCCTTCGTTCTCTTTTTTCCCCTCGCTTTCTCGATCCCCTCCTCGCTCTTTTCTCAGCGGATTGGCTGCACACTCTTCTTCTGGGCTGTGCACTGCATCCCGGTTTTGCTGGGGTCGTCTCAAATGCCAAATCGTTCTTCCTTCTTGCCCAAACAGCCGCCCTCCCTAAATGTCCTCCGTACATGAAAGTGCTTTTATTCTTTGAATTGACCCTGCCGAGACTGACACGACTGAACAAGAAGGGAGCTTGGAGGTCAAGTCATACATGTTTAATAAGGAGGAGACCCTTTGATCGGAATAAAAGCTCAAAGCAGGAGGGGAAGAAAGCTGGTGTTAATGGTATCTTTAGGCAGGTGCTACCCATCTTTGCTAGATCGCGGATTATCTGATGTCCCTCGGCAGCTGCGTCACAGAGCGATTTCCCGGCAAGTGAAGTGCTGGTGTGCCTGTGGGGCTGTACTAAAAGTAACGGGGTACATTACTACGGAGAATTACTCCTTAATACATAGCGCTATTTCACTGTACGAGTATGGATATTGACAGCAATACGTCGTAAGACTGTCACAGAGGCTCGTGACATGCACTCGGGTATGGCTTCTCGTACATAACAACACCCAATAATATGGTATTTTCACTGACCAATCCGCGATGCTGCTGAGAGTGTGTGCTACGCGCACGCCTGTTTTAACAGCCTGCAAACTTCGCATAAATGAAGGCCCCCGTTATCTGCACCCGGAGTCGATACAGCCCCTTCCCACGAAATCACAAAACCCAATCATTAACCGCCTCCCCCCCCACTGTTGCCTAAAATATCATCTACGCGCCCGCCTGTTTTAACAACCTGCAAAAAACTTTGCCAACTTTGCAAACATGAAGGCCCCCGTTATCTACACGCGTAGTTGACACAGCCTCTTCCCACGACATCGCAAAGACCGACCATTGACCGCTCCCTAAAATCGCGTCCATTCGCCCAATCAATCTCGTCGCTCGAAAACAACTCCAAACAACTCCAAACGACTCCAAACGACTCCAAACATAAAAGCGGCCTACTCTGTCGACCAGCTCTCCAGGAAAGGAAGCGGCCTACTCTGTCGACCAGCTCTCCAGGAAAGGAAACGGTCTACTCTGTCGACCAGCTCTTCAGGAAAGGAAGCCTCAGCCTTGCTTTCGTTCTTCATCATGGATAAAAAGGAGACCTCCCCCGAGCTCTCGCAAGCCGGTCTTTCGCCAGCTCAAGAAGAGCAAGTTCCGTCGCCACGAAAACGACAGTTAAATAGCGACGACGACAGCGACAACGACAGCGACAACGACCACGACCACGCCAAACTACAAGCAAAGCGAGCGCGAACGTCACGATTGCCCTCGGAGCCAGCAGCACCTACCTCAGAGCCAGCACCCCTGACACGGAAGAATTTGGCCCTCTTTAACAAAATGGGAAAAATTAGCAAAAAGAGCTCCTCGGGCCCCTCAAACCCCTCAGGCACCTCAAGCGATTTGACATCGGCAAAGACCCTGGCAACCACGACATCCGGTTTTGCTGTCAAGGCTCGACAAAACGGCATCCTCAATCCCGCTAGATCTAAACCGCCGAAAAATCTCAGTGAGCTCCGTGAGGGGCTCGCCGCACCACGAGAAACACCTTCACCTTCCCAGTCGGTATACGAGGCATATGTGTTCGCAGTTCAAAAACCGAATAACGAATCAACTATGGTTCTCGAAACGGCGTCGTTGCTGAAACAATATCCAATGGAACCTTACGACAAGATAATTGACCAAACGTTTACCGCCTTTCCAAGCAACGTTGGCTTTAATGACGGCCTATCGGCTCCAAAGCCTGACTTTGTCGAAGGGCTCGAGATGGAAGAATACCTTCCGCTCCCGATTAACCAACATGTCGCAGGAGCTGTTCTTTACAAAGACGAACCCCGTTCCGTAACGCTCCCGCACATAGCCGGAGAATGGAAGAGTGCCAGAGGAGACATGACAGAAGCGGCGCTACAGAGTGGCTATGACGGAGCAGCGCTCGTTTACGGTCGGAACCAAGCCCTCGCCTATATGGGAACGCCTGACGCCCCTGAGCACGCAAACATTACGACCTTCACCATGAATGGTTCTCAACTCAATTTCTACGCGCATTACGCAGCCTCGACCGAAGACGGCACGCTTGAATATCACCAGTTTCCTGTGAAGTCGGTGAGTTTGGTGAACTCATACGAAGAATTCAAGGAAGGCCGAAGAGGACTCAGGAACGCCCAGGACCGCGCCAGAACACAAGCGTACGCTTTGAAGGATCAGTTGAAGGAGCACTATAAGCATCAACGCGGTAGTGGCCGTCATCCTGCCGTTACCAAAGTGCCAGCTTCCGAAGGCGAAGGCGACTACGTAGTCGTCGAAGACCAGCCTACCCACCATTCTGCCCATCAACCGACGCCGCCTACGTCATCCAAGAATGGAAGCAACAAGACGCACTCTCACCACTCTCACCACTCTCACCACTCGCATTCGAGATCGCACTCATCAAAGGCTTCCTCAGCCACGCACAGTTCCACGCACAGTTCCACTCACAGTTCCACTCACAGCAGGGAGGGTAAGCGGTCGTCCGAGGGGTCTCCCGAGAGCACCACTAAACGGAGGCTCTGCAGGAAGGACCCTGAGACCGGACGACTTTACCGCGAGGAAAATGGTAAGCGCATTTGGTATGACTAGAAAGACGAACGTGCTTAATACGGTCTCTGAGGCATCGACTATGAAAGAGGGGCAGTTTGTTATTGCCTGTTAAGCCTTGTCAGCGTTGTAGGCAAGTGAGCATGTTGGAATAGGTTGGGCTTGTGACAAGCACTTGTACGAGTAGTGGCACAGCGGATTGGTCAGTGAAGATATGGATATTGTTATCGTTTTCTAGTTAGTTTGACGGGGGATTCGCGCAGGTACGTGATCAGTGAAGATATATGGACATTGTTATCGTTTTCTAGTTTGTTTGACGGGGGATTTGCGCAGGTACGTGATCAATGAAGATATACGGATATTGTTATTGTTGTCTAGTCAATTTAAGCATACTCTAATATGGGGTTCTGCACTAAAACCGTATGTTTGATATGTAATAGTAAGGATACGTAATTATCTTGGTATCCACTCTATCGACGAAGACTGCTTACTCATTTCGAGATCCCGATCTTTTTTTTTGACTTCATAGGCATATCCATATTCTGAATATCAATGTCGCCACTTTTTGTACGCCACTCTTACTGTCTGAGTGCCTCGTCTTATTGTATCGCGTCTGTATTTTTTTCCCTTTTTCTTTTTTACCTTTTTCTTTTCCTTTTTTTCTTTCTTTTCCTTTCTCCCCTGGTTGCTTGTTTCCCTTTCCACCGTGCTTTTAGCACGCCCCGACCTGCAAAAATGGCCACGGCATTTCCCGACTTTTTAAACCAAAAGGCGCCCGAGAACTATGTTGCCGGCGTCGGTCGTGGAGCGACGAGCTTCACGACGCGCTCGGACTTGGGCTCGGCGCAGGTTGGCCCGACGGATGAGCAGATGAAAGCTGCGATAGCAAAGCGGTCACAGCTGTTGCAGGAGAAGGCGGCCGCCGGCAAGGACGGCAAGGACGGCAAGGGCGGCGGCGGCGGCGGCGACGACGACGACGGGGACGACGGCCGGTACCAGGATCCGGATAACGAAGTCGGGCTGTTTTCGGGGGGCATCTACGAGAAGGATGACGAGGAGGCGGACCGGATTTGGGCCGAGGTGGACGAGAAGATGGCCAAGCGACGGCAAAAGCAGAGGTATGTAGCTCTGGTGAAAGATACATTTTGCTCCTTGTTCTTTCTTTTTTCAACTTTTTGCTGACATTTACCCTCACCAGAGAAGCACGCGAGAAGCAAGAGCTGGAAGAGTACGAGCGGCAGAACCCGAAGATCGAGGTGCAGTTTGCGGACCTGAAGCGGGCGCTGGGGACGGTGACGGAGGACGAGTGGCAGAACCTGCCGGAGGTCAAGGACATGACGGGCAAGACGCGGCGGCAGCGGCAGGCGCAGCGGCAGCGGTTCTACGCGGTGCCGGACACGGTGCTGGCGGCGGCGCGCGACGCGGGCGAGATGGGGACGACGGTGGCGGACGACGACGGGACGGCGACGTCGGGGGCGGAGGCGGGCAAGGACGGCACGATGACCAACTTTGCCAAGATTGGGGCGGCGCGCGACAAGGTGCTGCAGGCGCACCTGGACCAGGCGTCGCAGAGCGCGGCGGCGAGCGGGACGAGCTCGGTGCTGGGGACGTCGACGAGCGTGGACCCGAAGGGGTACATTACGTCGCTGAGCAAGCTGGAGGCGGCGGAGAAGGTGAGCCTGAGCGACGTGGACTTTGCGCGCAAGCTGCTCAAGTCGGCGGTGGAGTCGAACTCGGCGAGCGCGCCGGGGTGGATTGCGGCGGCGCGGGTGGAGGAGCTGGCGGGCAAGCTGGTGGCGGCGCGCAACATCATTGCGCGGGGGTGCCAGCACTGCCCGCGCAGCGAGGACGTGTGGCTGGAGAACATCCGGCTGAACGAGAACCGGAACGCGCGGGTGATTGCGGCGGAGGCGGTCCGGGCGAACCGGCGGTCGGTGCGGCTGTGGGTGGAGGCGATGAAGCTGGAGCGGGACGTGCTGGCGAAGAAGCGGGTGGTGCGGCGGGCGCTGGACTGCATTCCCGAGTCGGAGGCGCTGTGGAAGGAGGCGGTCAACCTGGAGGAGGACCCGGAGGATGCGCGGCTGCTGCTGGCCAAGGCGACGGAGCTGATTCCGGCGTCGGTGGACCTGTGGCTGGCGCTGGCGCGGCTGGAGACGCCCAAGAACGCCAAGGCGGTGCTGAACCGCGCGCGCAAGGCGGTGCCGACGTCGCACGAGATCTGGATCGCGGCGGCGCGGCTGCAGGAGCAGCTGGGCGAGGCCGGCAAGGGCGGCGGCGCCAACGTGATGCGCAGCGCCGTGCAGGCGCTGGCCAAGGAGTCGGCGATGCCGAAGCGCGAGGAGTGGATCGCCGAGGCGGAGAAGTGCGAGGAGGAGGGCGCGGTGCTGACGTGCGCCAACATCATCCGCGAGACGCTCGGCTGGGGCCTGGACGAGGACGACGACCGCAAGGACACCTGGCTGGAGGATGCGCGCGAGGCGGCCAACCGCGGCCACTACGAGACGGCGCGCGCCATCTACGCGTATGCGCTTCGCGTGTTTGTCAACAGCAAGACGCTGTGGCTGGCGGCGGTGGAGCTGGAGCGCAGCCACGGCGGAAGCGACCGGACGGCGCTCTTCCAGGTGCTGGAGCGCGCGGTCGAGGCGTGCCCGCACAGCGAGGTGCTCTGGATGATGCTGGCCAAGGAGCGGCTGGTGGCGGGCCAGCTGGACGAGGCGCGGCGCGTGCTGGGGCGGGCCTTCCACCAGAACCCCAACAACGAGGACATTTGGCTGGCGGCGGTCAAGCTGGAGGCGGACCACGGCTTTGCCGACCAGGCGCGGCAGCTGCTGGCGACGGCGCGGCAGAACGCGCCGACGGACCGGGTGTGGATGCGCAGCGTGGCCTTTGAGCGGCAGCTGGGCAACAACGAGGCGGCGCTGGCGCTGGTGCAGGAGGCGCTGCAGCTGTTCCCGGCCGCGCCCAAGCTGTGGATGCTCAAGGGCCAGATCTACGAGGCGCTGGGCCGCGTGGCGCCGGCGCGCGAGGCCTACAGCGCCGGCGTGCGCGCGGTGCCCTCGTCCGTGGTGCTGTGGCTGCTGCTGGCGCGCCTCGAGGAGGCCGCCGGCGCCGTCGTCAAGGCGCGCAGCGTGCTCGACCGCGCGCGCCAGGCCGTCCCGCGCTCGCCCGAGCTGTGGTGCGAGCTCGTGCGGATCGAGCGCCGCGCCGGCAACCTGGCCCAGGCGCGCGCCCTCATGGCGCAGGCGCTGCGCCAGATGCCCAAGAGCGGCCTCCTGTGGAGCGAGCGCATCTGGCACCTCGAGCCGCGCACGCAGCGCAAGCCGCTCTCGCTCGAGGCCATCAAGCAGGTCGACAACGACCCGCTGCTCTTTGTCACCGTCGCCCGCACCTTTTGGGCCGAGCGCAAGCTCGAGCGCGCCCAGAACTGGTTCGAAAAGGCCCTCGTCCTCGACCCCGACCAGGGCGACTCCTGGGCCTGGTACTACCGCTTCCTGCTGCAGCACGGCACCCCCGACAAGCGCGCCGAAATCGTGGCAAAGTGCGTCCAGAACGACCCGCGCCACGGCGAGCACTGGCAGGCCGTCGCCAAGGACCCCAAAAACGCCGGCAAGACCGTCGAGGACATTTTGAAGATGGTCGCCGCCGGCCTGTCATGAGGGTAGCGAAACAACTATAAACGAGAACAGATGCCCAGTATCAAGAGGAACAGGATCCTCGTATGACGAACAGAATGCTCGATCTCAGGATGGTAGGCAATGGTCTCTTTTGCAAGACGCGGATATTGGACAGAAATGGAGTCAAACTGAACTTGGACATGTACACAAACGGACGATTTGTACGACGTTGGCAGAATGATACCTTTTTATCTTTATATCTTTTTTCTTCTTTTTTATCTCTTTTCAATTACTCGCCCGTCTTGCCTTCTCTCACTTTCGCAATGCCTCTCCCCACCGCCCACATCACTTCCCCCCAAACCAGCCGGAAACGCTGCTCTTCGTCTTGGCCGACGCCTCCTCGACCTTCTTGTCGAACGTGTCGATGGCCTTGCCGGCCTTGGCCTGCGCCTCCTTGGCCAGCGCCTCGGCCCTGTTGGCCGCCTCCGTGGTGGTGTCGCGCGCATTTGCCTTGGCGCGGTTGTACTCGTCGTTGGCCTTGTTCCACTAGGATCTGTGAGCATTTCATTTGGAAAGGACTCGACACGCAAAGGGAGCAAACAGACTCCACACGCAAAGGAGCAGAGCCAACCGCCCAACAATCACTTACTGCTGAATCAACATGGGCGCCGGCCTTGGCGCCGTACTTTTCCGCCTCGTTCTGCACCTGCTGGCCGCTCGCCGTCGCGTGGTCGCGGGCCTTTCGCAGGTCGTCTGGTTGGGGGGTTAGCGGTTTACTGTAAAAGAATTGACAAAAGGGAAGAGTGTTCATCACAAGCGGGACAGTCAGTGCCTACTTTCAAACTTTCTCTCGGCCGCCTTGGCGTTGCCGCCAGCACTGTAGAGGTAGTAGCCGGCACCGCCCACGAGGGCGAGGCCCAGCAGCATCGGAGTACGAGAGCGTGACATTGTAAGAGCTTTTCTTGATGTCCAAAAAATAAGAAAGATGACCGGAGGAGTCAAAGACTTGATTTGATGCAAAAAAGAGATGGAGAGATGGCCTCAAAAAATGCAACAGGGGAATCGGCCGGTCTTATAACGGGGTGGGAAAAGTTCCAAGAGAGAGCTCTACATTGCCCGTTTCCCGTTTGGCTTGTTGTCTTACTGTTTCGTTTGTTGGTCAGGAGAGCTTTCGTCACCCTTGCGGGAAAAGTTCATGACGTAAAGGCCAATGGCTGTTTGCGGGGGAGTACGAGTACGAGTACGGAGTATCCATATTATTACAGAGTCTCCATATTACAGAGTACCCGCATTAAATTCTTCTCTCTTTGCGGAAGCGAAGGTGGGGCCTGAGCACATTCCAGCGCTGTTTTCGAATTTTCAGCTGTTCAGCTGCTGACTGTGCCGGTAAAGCGCCACAGCAACGAGCCAGTGCTGGATCCAGGCCTCGAATGCACCCGTTTAAAGTTTAGTCTTTGGAAACGATCAGTACGTATGGATACTCCGTACTCCGTACGAGTATCCATACTCCGTATCTATGTGCGAGTCGTCGTAGGACAGGTCTTTCACGACATCTATTACGTCATCAGCTTTTAGCCCCGAGCGAGCTCTGGGGAGCTAAAGCTCCGTACGAGGTAGGACCGACACCGTATTATTCCTCGCCGATCCACTAGTTTAGCAGGCTTAGTCCAAGGCAGTCTACGCCGTAAACAGGCCCAGGACCCCTAGTTCGTAGTTAGCACAGCCGCACTGTTCCTTGCTTAGCAGGCACCACAGCGAGTTACTCGTATGGCCCAATCGCTGTATTATTTCATTGCACAAGAGCCAGCTCCGCTGAAAGCGCTACCGCAGCCACCCCTAAACTACGTCCACAAAAGCCTAGAAATGCAAACGGCAAACTAGTCGAGTCTGCCCAGCAATACTCAAACACTCGCAACACTGCACCCGTCAGGCCGTGCCCCCCCCTCTCCTCATGCCAGGCGATGCTCTGCTCCAGCGATGCGCCGCAGTATCAAACATCGCCGTTCGCGCCGCGTTTCCCCTCTAAGAGACGGCGACTATGACCACCAGATCCGCCTGGTGGACCACGCCGCGCCAGACGCCGGCGGCGAGGGCCCCGTCGACGACGACAGCGCCAAGGCAAAGAGCAGCCGCGGCGGTGTCGTTGTCGTTGTCAGCAACGAGGACGCGCTCACGGGACATGAGCATGCCGTGACGGCCGGGACGGCTGCTGGCGGCAGCGGCAGCGGCAGCGGCAGCGGGAACCCGGAGGCTTTTCCCTCCATCGAACCGGCCATCAGTGGCGCCACGCTTGCAGCCGGAGACGAGGCAGGGGAACCGGCAGCAGCTGGAGCAGCCGCTGGAAAAGGAAAAGCAGGACTGGCCCAGTTGCTGGAGCCGGGAGCTGGCACCGTAGCCGACAGAGCATCGGTGGTGTCAAACGGCGGCGCGGCCGAAGACTTGAGTACGTCCGACTCGTCTATTCAGGAGCCCAGAAAGCAAAAGATGCTAACTTTGAGTGCCCCCCCTTTGACAGGCTCGCCGTTGTTGCCACCGGCAGCGCAGACAGCTGCGACGACGAATGGCCGGCCGGCGGGCAGCACCACTGGCGGGCCGCAGCAGGCGAGCCGGGCGGACGAGCGGCAGGACAAACGGGACCGAAAGCAGCAGAAGCGGGACAGGAAAAGGATCGAGCGGCTTGCGAATGAGGAGCGGAAGAGGGCCAAGAAAGAGAAGCAGAAGCAGAAGCAGAAGCAGCGGACGGCGCCGGCCGTGTATGCCGTGCATGCCGGCGAGAGCTGCAGCACCAGCCGACGGTCGCTGCAGGGCGAGGGCGACGGCGGGGCGGAGACGGCGATCGACGTGCTGTTTGAGAACCAGCGCGGGCTGTTTCTGTGCGGGATTCCGCTGTTTTCGAGCGCGGCGCTGGGCAATCTCGATCCGGCGCCGTGGACGAACGGGCAGCAGGGGCCGAGTCCGACGGACATCCACAACGCGCAGGTGCCGGACCCCAGCTGGCAGTGGGCGTGGCCGGCGTGGCGGATCAACCACGATGCCTGCTCGGCGGCCGACAGCGACGGCTGGGAGTACTCGTTTATGTTTGCCCGCTGTTTCTCGTGGCACGGGCCCTCGTGGTGGCGCTCGTGCGTGCGCCGCCGCGCCTGGATCCGCAAGCGCGTGCGCATCGCTGCCTCGGCCGCTGCCACCGAGGCTGTCATTGCTGCCGCCGTGGCCGGCGGGCCCGGGCCCGGCGTCGTCCAGGACGGCGGCGCGCTGCCGGTCTCGGACTTCCGCGACGCCGGCGGCGCCGTCGATCCCCAGCTGCTCAATCCGGAGTACTTTACCGTTCTCCCGGCATCGTCGGTGCGCCGCAGCTCTAGTCGAGCCAGCCGGGCCAGCCGGGCCAGCCGGGCCAGCCGGGCCAGCCGGGTCAGCCGGGCGAGCAGCAGCATCCTCCGCAACACAGCGGGCAACCGCGCAAGCATTGCCAGCGGTGCCAGCGCTGGCAGCATCAAAAGCCGGGCCACATCGCAGGCAGGATCGCGACAACACGCCGCCGCCGCCGACGACGACGACAACCACAGCGAATACGAAACCGGCGGCGACGACACCGACGGCGGCCTGGTGCCTGCCATGCCCGCCGTCATCGACAACGTCGACGTGCTCCTGTGGTTTCTGCGCGGCGCGCGCATCGACCGCGAGAAGATCGAGGCCGTCGACAACTACTTGGCCCACGCCGGTGAAGATCTCGTGCGCCTGCAGAACGCCATGCACGAGATCATGGCGCTGTTTGTCTTCCAGGCGTCGCGCCGCACGCTGCTGACCAACCTGACGGAGGCCTACGAGGCCGCGAAGGCGGCAGACGCTGGTGGGGGAGATGGGGATGCAACAAATGCTGGAGATGCTGGAGATACTGGAGATGTGACAGATGCGGCAAATGTGACAGATGCTGGGCCTGCAGGAACGTCTGGAGCTGGGAATGCTGACACGGGCAAAGGCAAGATGCCACAGGTGCCTGCTCCTACGAATGCCTCAACTTCTGCGCCTCCTACGCATACAGCCAACCAGGATCGCAGGCAGGCCCTGGGCTGCCGAGTCGACTACCTGGCGGCTGCCATTCGCCATGCCGACGAAGAAGTGCGCCGTCTCGAGTTCTGGAGCGACATCAAGTCGGTTGGCCAGCACAGCACCAAAGACAGGACCGGCGACACCACAGTCTCCAGTGCCGACTGTGAGTTAAAAGGCTAGACGAAGGAAAACCCTCCGTGGCGACAGCAATCTGTGCTCTCTTTCTTTCACTGTTTTCGTTCTCTTTTTTTTTTGTACCATCTGTTCACCCTCTGTACCAAAGTGTTAATACTGTCTGTACCTTTCCTTTGTTTGTACTTTTTATGTTAGGAGCGAGCATAGCATGGAAACCGGGCAAGACAATATCATTTGCTAGCGATCACTGATAGTGGGCTGTAATAATACAGCAATGCATCGACTCGTAGTGTTGGAACGCCTGTAATAATAGGCTGCAATGTATCGACTCGTAGCGTTGCAACGCCTGTAATAATACGGTGAACGCCTGTAACATGACTAATCATTGCTGTGGCTGCTTGCTCCTTATCGATAAAACGAGGCAGTCGCGACGGAGAAAACATTAGCTCTCCGAAAAAAAAAACAAAAAAGGTTCAAAAAAGGCAAGAAGGGAAAGGGCACGGGACTCGGACGAGACTGCGTTACTGAGAGCGCGAAATCAAGATTTCCGCCTGCCTCTCTTCTTCTTTGCCACTTCGAAATGGTACGGGCAGTTCCACGGCCTTTGATGCATCGATGCCCGTGGGAGTGCTGTCACCATGCAGGCGAGTCCACGGGCTGCGGCTCGTCTGGGCCGCTGCGACGGCGCGCGCAGCGCCCACGACCCGTTGGACGGCAAAAGCGCAAGGTCCAGGCTCGATAGCGGGCGTGGCGGCTCAGCAGCGAAGAAGACGATACACAGTCGACGCGAGCGTGGCGGCGGCCACTCCCAGCCCATCGGCGGCAGCGGCGGCAGCGGAGGCGGCCTGGGACTTGTCCAGCGCCGAGAGCGGCAGCGACGACGGATGGCCATTGGCGGCGGCATCGGAGGAGGCTAAAAGATTGCGAGGACGCCGAGACGGAGGCGGAAATGGAGATGGAAGCAGACAAAGGAGAGATGTGCAAGGTGCTGCGGATGCGGTGTGCCCGACGGCACAGCCACTGCCCGTGCCAGCGTCGCTGCCGCTGCCGCTGCCGCTGCCACCTCGGCCATCGCCAGCTCCGCCGCCGCTGCTGTCGCGAGGCGCCATTTTGCTCGACAGCCTGGCCCGCGACCCGGTGCGTCGGCCTCGGGGCGGCAGCCCGGCATCGCTGTCGGTGATGGTGACGCCGTTTGTGCGCTATCCGCACGCGGGCGAGACGCGGCGCAGCCTCGAGAGGCACCGCCAGTCGCTGATCCGCCAGGCGCGGCTCGAGGCCATTCGCCAGGCTAAGCTGCGGCCGCTGCCCGACTGGCGAGTCATTCTGCGCCGGCTGGCTGCGGCGACGCCGCGCCTGGACCGGCACGGCGACGGCGACGGCGACGGCGACGGCGGTGGCGGTGGCGAGGGCGGCGACAGCATCACCAATGCGCTGGGCCAGCCACCACCCCCCCATGCTCTGCCACCGCAGTGGTCAGCCTCCTCGGCTCTGCGCACCGCTGCAACCCCTCCGTTTTCGCTGTCGTCGTCCTTGTCTTCGTCGGCCGTCTGGCATCGCCACGCCGTGTCGTTTGCCCTGCCGGCCAACAGCCCTTCGCTGCAGCAGCTGCGGTTCAGCGCAGACGACAGCCTCTGGGCCATCCACCGCCGCACCGGATGCGTCTTGAAGCTGTACCGCCTCGACGACGCCGCCGCGGCAGCTGAGGGCGAAACAACATGGCTTCTCACCCTGTCGGGCACGCAGGCGGCGCTCCGACGGGCGGCGGTGGACGTGATGCGCGTGGCCAAAGACGCCGCCGTGGTGACGCTTCCGGAGAAGCCGCTTGGCGATGCAGTCTTGTGGCGGACTGGAGGAGCCGATGGAAAGCTACAAGACCGAGAACAGAAAAACGAGCAGCAGCAAAATGAGCAGCAGCAAAATGAGCAGCAAAATGAGCAGCAGCAGCAACTACAAGAACAACAAGAACAACCACCAGAACAGCAAAACCAGCAACAAAAACAACAACTACTACCAGAACAGCAAAACCAGCAGCAACAACAACAACACCACCACCACCACCACCACCAGCACAACGCTCGCTGGCGACTGGTGACCACATCCAGCCCCCAGCACGACGAGCGCCGGCTCAACGACCCCGTCTTCCAACCCTACATCATGACGTGCAGTCCGCGCGAGATTCCGCGGCCGTCGGTGTGGACGCACGACTCGTTCGAGCGCTATGTGGCGGCGCTGACCAACGGCCGGCCGCCCGCTTTTGCTTCTGCCGAACTGGCGAGGCGGCGAAAGGCAGGCGGCCAAGACCAGCACGGTGGTGGCCACAGCCCCAGCAGCCACGGCCACAGTCACGGCAACAACCCCAACAGCCCCCTGTCGCACGACCAGACGGTGATCGAGCTGCTGCACCGCGTCTTCAACGACGAGGCGGCGCGGGGGGCGCTGACGACGGCCGCCTTCAAGCAGGCGCTGTCGTTTGTCTGCCAGCGCGGCGAAGCGCACCGGCCGGACGCGCGGGCGCTGTTTGTGCGCATGGAGATGCTGGGGCTGCCGCTGGACGCCGAGGTGTTTGACATTATGCTGGCGTCGCAGGTCAAGACGCAGGATCTGCGCAATTTCGGCGCCACGCTGGCGCTGATGCTCGCCCACGGCCAGGCCCCCAGCCTGCACACCTGGCTGCTCTTTCTGCGCCTCTTTGCCAGCGAGGAGGTCAAGCGCCACATCCTGCACGCCATGCACGCCCGCGGCCTCATCGACCACTACCGCGACTGCAGCCGCCGCATTGCCGTCGAGATGGCCGTGCACGACGCCGAGCGGGCAGTGCTGCGGGCGGAGGAGGCGGTGGAGGCAGAGGAGGCGGTGGACACGGCAGACGAGGCAGAGATGGAGCCAGCAGCGGCGGCGGACACGACAGACGAAACGGAGAGGAGAGCAGCGGGTGCTGTGGAAGAACAGACGGCAGCCGAAGCAAAACACAGGAAACACAACCAACACAAACACAAACCCTACAATCCCGACTTCTTGGACGCTTTTCTCGAGCGCCAGACCGAGCGCTACGGCGACGGCTGGCTCAGCCGCCCGGCCGCCAACCGCATTCTCGACGTCTTTGGCCGCTATGGCCGCTTTGACGACTGTCTGCGGCTGTTGCAGCTGATGGCAGCAGCACAGCGAGCGGACCAGCCGGCGCCGCCGCCCACGGAGCCGTCCCAGCCGCCCACGCGCGAAATGGCCCACGACACGCGCCAGCGCCTGCTGTACGACAGCCTCGGCCACGTCGACGCCCCCGACATCGTCTCCTTCAACACCGTGCTGACCCACTGCGAAGTGCAGAACTCGCTTCGCACCGCCATGGCCGTCGTCGAGCTGATGAGCCGCCACGCCAGCACCACCGCCAGCACCGCCGCCAGCACCGCCGCCAAAACAACCATCACCCCCGACGAGGTCACCTATCTGGTGCTCTTTCGGCTGGCCTGGCGCCGCCGTCTGCCACACGTCCTCGGCGTCCTTTGGCACTACGCCTGCGCCGCCCGCCTCGCCAGCCACCACATGCGCAAGCGCGTCAGCTCCGTCATCGGCTGGGCCCAGTCGCCCGAAAACTCAAGCCTCGAGGCCGTCCGGCTGGCCCGCATTTTCTGGGAAGAGGTGCCCTTGTCGAGTCTCGGCTCTGGCAGCAGCAGCAGGAGCAGCAACAGCAGCAGCAGCAATCCTGCCAGCAGCTCTTCTGGTCGTCCTGCTCGAAACACCCTCAACCACCCTTCCAACACCCACCTCGGCAACCTGGCCTGCGCTCGCCTGGCCGCCCTGTACCGCGGCTGGCAGCCGGCCCTGTCGCTGTGGACGGCCCTGCGCGAGGCCCTGGACCGCGACAACGACCTGCTGCGCGCCAGGTTCAGCAATGCCGCATCGTCGTCGCCGTCGCCGTCGTTGCCGCCGCCGCCACCCCTGCGGATTCCCCTGGAGAGATCGAACCACCAGGGCGAACAGCACATAAAGACGATGCGGTTCATGGAGATCCGCGTCGACAGCATGGAGCCGAAAGGAAAAGGGGGGCACAGAACACCGGGCCAGCCCAGTAGACAGCCAGAGGAGGCTCGGGGAAATAATAGATCAACGGGAGAGCAATGCCTGAATGTTTGATGTCAGTGTGGAAATACCTGGCTTCCTCGAGAAGCAAAACTATACAAGATAGAGTGTCATTTAGAGGACGATATATGTAACATGTAGCGAAGCAAACAACCACAGAACGATGTATCAATTGTATGGTTCAAATTCTCAAGAAGCTGTTAAAGGGGGGGGCATTGTATCAATGATTGTATATTCTCTGTATTTCTCTCTCTCGCTCTCTCTCGCTCTCTCTCGCTCTCTCTCGCTCTCTCTCGCTCTCTCTCGCTCTCTCTCGCTCTCTCTTCTGTGTCTGGTCCTCGCTGTTCCTGTTTTCTTCCATAGAATATAAACAGTTTCGCCATATATATGTGCAGGCTAATTGCAAATGTCAATACAAAGGACAGCAGCATGTCTGTTGTGTTTGTGTTTTTCATGCTTCTTTTCTCATGTTTGGACTGCTTTTTCATCTCCCTTTTCTCTCATGTTTGCATGCCTTTTCCATGTCACTTTTCTCTCATCTTTGCTTGCCTTTTTTCATGTCCCTCTTCTCTCCTTTCTCTTGTCGTACTCTTGTCTTATTCCTTGGATTTCTGTTTTCTTTTGGTGGCGTTGTCAGAGCGCAAAAGAGATCATGGCACGGTCGAACGATTTCAATATACGAGAGCACGCAATAGCACGCGGAAAGCACCACAAGGAGGAAACAAAAAAAAAGAGAGAGAGAATTCGAATAAAAAAACCACAACCCCCCAAAAATGAGCAAGAAAGGATGGGAGAAAGCCACTTTGATGCGACAGAAAACGGCAAATAAAGAAAAAAACACAATGATAAAAAGATGGGCGAGAAGAAAAATCTGGTCGGATACAGAGATTTAAAAACACAGTCAAGATTTGCCTTTCTTTGATGTCCCCTTCCCCTTTCCCCTTAAAGCCAAAACCTTCTTCCATTCTCTCCATCTCTCTCTCTCTTTCTGTCTCTCTCTCTGTCTCTCTCTATCTCTCTCTCTCTCTCTCTCTCTCTCTCTCTCTCCCTCTCTCTCCCTCTCTCTCCCTCTCTCTCCCTCTCTCTCCCTCTCTCTCCCTCTCTCTCCCTCTCTCTCCCTCTCTCTCTCCCTCTCTCTCTCCCTCTCTCCAACAGTGGACGGAAAGGCCGATTGACCCAATTCTCATGGCCTCTCTTCCGACCTCCCCCAACAGTCCCTCTCCCTCCTCCTCCTGGGCAAACACAAAAAGCATTCGTCATCAAGCAAGCAAAAGAAGGACATCAGACACGAGAGGGGTACAGTAAGATGAAGAAAACAGAAAAGAGAGAACCGGAAAACAGAAAATGGAAAACCGGAAAACAAAAAAAAGACAGAAATGGGAAGCAAAAAAAGAAGAAAAAAGAAAAAAGAAAAGAAAAAAGCCACACTCGGAACCCCCCGTCTCGTTTCATCCTTCATCCGACCTCGACCCGCTCTGCCTTTGTTGCCTTGGTTCGTATGCGTCATTCAGCTGCTCCTTTCGCAGGCTTCTCGGCGTCCGTCCCTTTCGCCGCTACCTCACTATAGGTAGCAGACGCAGTCGCCGACCCGGCCGTAGCCTCTGGCTCTTGGGCAGCACCGCCGCCTTTAGCGGCCGCCTCCTCTTTGCTGGCCTCCGGACCGTCCACCTCTTGCACACGCCTGCTTTCTGGCTCGTCTGCCAACGTCGTCTTGGCCACTTGGCTGTCCAGGTCATTGTCTTCGCTGTCAAACATCTCCGTGTCGTCGGCCTCCGTCAGCACTTCCGATCCGTCGCCCAGCAAAATTATCCTGCCCCGATATCCGGCGATGCCAAATGTTGTTGGTGACCGGTCGTCGACGTCGTACCCGCTGTCGCTGTCGTCAAAATTGTGGTGAACACCGGGACCCCGAAACTCGGCTGGGAACTGGTCAGTGTCAAATAGTTTAGGACATGAAAGACGACAAGCACGGCGAGTGGTGGGAGAAGGCAACAGAGGTTCAGATTTTTTTTCAACCAACAAGAAAAAAAAAAAAAAAAAACACCGTACAGTAAGACTCTTATCACTCACCATATTCGGGAGGTGCACAAGGCCCGTCACCGTTGGCCACCCTTCGGGCAATCTCGTCATACCACTGCTCAGGTGTCCGTCCGCGCAACAGCCCAATGATCACCATGGTCATGTTGTCGCAACCAACGCCTCCCGTCTCCGAGTTGGATGCCAGGCAGTTGTCCATCATGTTTTCGCAAATCTTCTCCAGATCTTGCTTCGCCGCGATGCCACGCCGAACAAACTCGACAACGGCCTGCGACGATTGGCAGTCCCAAATGCCGTCGCACGCAATGACCACAAACTCGTCGTTGTCGGTCAGCTCGTGCACTGTTACGTCCGGGTACGCGGTGACGATCTGTTGCTCGGGCGCCAGCCCGGCGCTCTTTTTGAACTCAAAGTCGCCAATGGCTCGCGACAGCGCCAGGTTGCCGTTCACGCGGCCAAAGTCGACAAAGCCGCCAGCAGCAGTGATTCGTGCTTTTTCAGCTACGGGCGGTGTTAGATTCTCTAGAGGTCTAAAAAAAGAAGAAGAAGGCGAAAGAGAGAGAGAGAGAGAGAGAGAGAGAGAGAGAGAGAGAGAGAAAATAAAAAATAAAAAACGTACTGTCATTTTGCGGCTTATGGTCAAACGAAAGCGGCTTTGCGCGACCCTTGACGCCAAGAACGCTCCTGGAATCGCCAGCATTTGCCAGGTATATCTTGTCGTCAGTGATGAGGCCAACGCAGGCCGTGCAGCCAGAAACCTCGTCCTCGTACTTCGGGTCTATCGTGTGGATGTGCGTCAGCAGACAAGTTCGCGAGCAGCCCTCATCCCAATTCGGTCCAGCCCGCATCAGCTCGGCCATCAACCAGCAACCGCCTCGCCGCCCTCTCGCAAACACAGTAGCATACCGTTCAAAATGGCGCGGTCGGTGGCGAGAAAGCCGTCTTTCAGGGCCTGCGCGTAGTCGCCCCTTTTAAAGGCTTCTTGCTTGGCAACAATGTGGTGGACGTTGTCGCCGGCAAATATGGCTACTTTGTCTCCTCCGTGGCCATCATATACTCCGAAAAAACTGATCTTGGACCTGTGTTTTGCTGCCAATTCTGGATTGTTCTCTAGCAGGTCCAAAACTGTGGTGTGGGCATCTTCCATGCTGATGCGCCAGCCCTGCATGGCCGACACGCCATAGATGAGCCGTTCATCTCTGCCATGCGCCGACGTCTAGAATTGAGGGAAAAACGGGGTTAGCTCGGACTCGTCACTCAAAAAAAAACACTTTGCAAAAACGGTCCACGGAGGAGAGCCGCCCATTTGAGAAAGAAAAGAAAAAGAAAAGAAAAGAAAACCAAGAGGCAGATGGTGAGTGCTTGAAAAGATTATGTCTCATCTTCTCCCAGCAACCTGCTTCCCCCTCCCACTCCCCCTCCCAGTCCCACTCCCAACTCTCATGTCGTTATTTTTTTCTCCAACGACAGACAAAGCAACAAGGCGCACTTCACGGCGCGATCACAACACCACAGACGCAGAAGTGGGCTGCACAGGAAGGCGGCGGGTCGCAAAGCCCTCCAAAACGACAAGAACAGGAACAAATAGGCGCAAGCGCAGAGCGTGAAGACTTGTTGGGCAGAAGAGTGTGCAAGAGCGGCACAAACGCCAACTGAGAACGAGCATCATCGGCGCAGCCCGTCACGACCAGTCCATGACCAGTCCATGACCAGTCCATGACCAGTCAATGGCCAGTCAATGACCAGTCACAACCAGTCACAACCAGTCAAGACGAGCCATGGCCACTGCTGTTGCGACGGGGCACGTGGACACTGACAGGGGGGGCGGGGGGGGGAGATATAGAAAGGGCGCAAAAGCGGAAGGAAAGAAAAGCAACATACCTTGTCAACGATGGGTTCGGAGAGAGTCTGACCCATGGTGAAAGATGGGAGTGAAGACTGAGATCGCGTGGGACTCGGCGACAAGGCTCCCACGGAGGCAGGCGTCGGCTTTGGTGGGGGAGAGAGGTGCGCGCCGTGGTCAAAACCTGGTTGCAGTTACGGTTGCGGCACGCGCGGCGGCCGAGGATGGATGAGGGAAGAGGGGCAAAGGGGTACAAAGGAAGAGGACGGGCGCAGATAGGGAGGGGACAAGAAGAAAAGGAAAAAAAGAAGAAAGGGTGGGGGAGAGAGACGGTTTGGTGATGGGGGCCGGCGAGGCGGGGAGATGGGAACGGCCAAGGCAGGTAGGTAACGTTCGTGGCGTCAAAGTTTGGTGGGCCGTGGGTTGTGAAGATGGTTGTGGAGAGGGCTGTTGGGCTTTGTTGTGGAGTGGGATTGTGTTTATTGTCGTTAATTTCCCAATTTTTTTTTGCACTTCCCGCCTTTCCTGTGCTACTTCAAGCGTGGCGGAAGAAATTTTCTCTTTAGCGGTTAACAATGACGCTGGGGGGGGGGGGGGGGGAAGGAAAAGAGGGCACCTTTGCTGGGGCTGGATTGGCTAATCTGCTAGCAGCAAGTCGTGAGGGCAGTCAGTCAAAGAGCGGGGTTGTATGAGGCAGCAAGTAATAGTCGTAGTAATAGTGTGGCGCGGCTGTTTATGGCTGAAGGATCCGAGGTCACGGGGCAAGGCTGGAAGCGGCAGGCAGCGCAACGGCGAGCAGCAGGAATAATAGCCAGACAGAGTCAGACAGAGTCCAGACAAAAACAGTATTGCCCCAGAGGGCCAGACAGATCGTGTAAAGTAGCGCAGACAGTGTAGACCAGCACGTTGTCACGCGAGAAAAGAAAGGATAAGCTAGACGAGATTGCTATTTCCCTTTCTCTCTCTCTCAAAAAAAAAAAAAAAAAAAAGTGATAGCTGCCTGGCTGGCAAAGCGTCTCCCAAGAAATTGGTCAGCAGAAGCGGTACGTTGTGGTTGGCGACAATGGCAGGCAGCGGCGGCGTCGGTGGCGACAGAGAGTTCCGTGATTGGAGACAACGATAGAATTGGCTAGCCTGGTCATGAACTTGGGAGAGAAAAGGGACGCAGCTGAGGCAAAAAGCAAAGCGGGCCGTCTCGTTTCTTGTTGCGAGCTTCAGGCAGCAGAATTGACAGATTTGGTAGACTTGGCGGATGAGTGTGGCGCCTGGGATAAAGGGTCTCTATCGTTTCAGGAGTCTGGAACCAGACACGAAGGAGAAACGCGAGGGGCAAGGCAGAAACAGCGACAAAGAAGCCCGCAAGTCAAGTCAGATCAAAGCCACACATGGTGGCTCAATGAAAAAAAAGAACATTTTTTTTGAAAAAAGAGACGCCGAAAGATACCAGAAGCAAGGGCAAGGCAGAAAGCGGAAGTGACAGCAAAAAAGACAGGCCCCGACGTGCGCAGTCGTATTATTACACAACGGGAAGGAGGGTTAATAATCTACCGGCGGAAGGCGCGTGGGGTGCCGATATGCATACTCGTATGGGCAGATCTCGCCAGGCCAACCAACAGAACACGCCACAAATATGGACTAATAGTGTTACTATGACTACTCGACCGTTCAGTCATGAAATGCTGGTCTTTATAAGAGTGGCCCTTTTCAACAATGCTGTAAACTTTTGCAATAGCATTTTCTAATTTTGACAAGTTGTCTATTTTGATAAAAAGCAAGGAGAGGAAAACACTCCATTCGGTCCTCCGGCCTGGCTTGTCCCAGCCGAAAAGCGGCCGTGGCCCATCATGAGATGTTACGGATTCGCAAAGTCGTCGTTGTAGGTGATAGAGTGTGTGGCCTTGGAATGTGTTTTCCAATGGACGGTGCATGGAGCAGTTGCCAAAAGTCAAATTGCGACGCATTTCGCCGTGTCCGTGTGCGTTGATGCTCTCAGTCTCATGTTCTCATGTTCTCATGTTCTCATGTTCTCATGTTCTCATGTTCTCTTTGGCCGCAACTTGTCACCATTCTACACATTTTCAGCAGGCAAAAAAGTCTCGCTTTGGGGAGCCTTGGACTCCACCATTGCCAACGGGCAGAAGGACGCAGCGTGTCTATTAAGGCAAAATCTATATTTCAACACAAAAAGGCTCCAACACAGAAGCGATACATGGCAAGAAAGACTCGGACAGAAAACAGAAAAAAAAAAATAAAGACGAAAAATAAAGGGAAGAAACAAGGGCCGAATGATCCCGCTTCTTGAAGACAAGAAGACCGGACAGAAGTCGCACAACCAGCAGAAGAAAACGATGAGACTTTTTACTCTCGCGAAATGTCACGGCCAAACACCTTGGACTTGAGCCAGTCGTTTATGACGAGCAAGCGATTGCGGGCTGTCGTGGTTAGTCGACAGAAGGCAGGACGGAAGAAGGGAAGCAGAAGGAAGAAGGGAAGAAAAAGGAAGAAGGGAAGAAAAAGCAGGGGGGGTATCACTCACTGCTAAAGCACATGGAGAGGTAGGCGCTGCGCCAGAAGAGAAAGGTAAGGCTGCCACCGGAGGCGAGATTGCCATTGAACCAGCTGACGTCGGCGACGGCCTTTTCGCTGCCAATGTAGGCGAGGCTGCCCTGGTGGGAGTAGTGGAAGGGCTTGATGTCCTTGATGCGGCGCAGCTGGCGCTCGGTCTCCTCGATCTCGCGGGAGACGGCGGCGGAGTCGATGCCGGGCTTGAGGTTGAGCTGGGCGCTGAGCTCGAGCACGCGGGCCTCGAGCTCGGTGGTGCGGGCCATGTTGTTGAAGAGGCGGGCCAAAAAGGTGCCCTCCTGGCTGGCGACCTGGGCGGTGGGCGCGTAGCCGGCAACGGCGCAGTCGCCGACGGCCCAGATGTCGCGGGCGCCCTGCACGACCAGGTACTCGTTGACGGCCAGGCCGCGGCGGCTGTCCTTCTGGGCGGGGATGCGGGCCATCAGGTCGCGGACGAGCGGGCGCACGGCGTTGCCGGTGGCCCACACCAGCAGGCCGTAGGGGAAGACGACGCGCTCCTTGGAGCCGTCGGGGCGGCTGACCTCGGCCTCGACGGCGCGGTCGGTGACCTTCTTGACCATGGTCTTGGTGTGGATGTCGATCTTCTCCTCGCGGAACGTGCTCTCGGTGTAGTCGATCAGCTGCTTGCTGAAGCTCGGCAGCACGTTGGGCAGCGCCTCGATCAGCGTCACGCGGAACCGGTGCGCGATGCCCGGAATCAGCTTCTTGATGTCGTCCTCGAAAAAGTCGTGCAGCTCGCCGGCAAACTCCACCCCCGTCGGCCCGCCGCCCACCACCACCATGTGCAGCAGCCGGTCCACCTCCTCCGGCGCCTGGTCCTTGAACGCCGCCGTCTCCACGCAGTCCATGATCCGCTTGCGGATCCGCTGCGCATCGCCAATCTCCTTGAGGAAGCACGAGTTCTCCCGCACCCCCGGAATGCCAAACGTCGCGTTCTCCGCCCCCACCCCGACCACCAGCATGTCGTACGCCACCTCCGTCTCCAGCACCGCCCCCTTGACGTCCGAGCTGTCCCGGATCTTGACCACCTTGCGCTCCGGGTCCACCTCGCTGGCCTCCGCCTCGTAAAACGTCACCGCCCCGCGCTTCTGCCGGCAGATCGTCCGGATCGGCTCCATGATCGACCGGTGCTCAATCAGGCCCGTCGTGCACGACGGCAGCAGCGGCGTGAACAGGAAATAGTTGCGCGGCGAAATCACAACCACGTTGTAGTTCTCCGTGTCCAGCTTCTTCAGCAGCGACACCGAACCCCAGCCCGTGCCTGTCCCGGTCTTCTGTTAGGGGCAAAATAGGCAAAAAAAAAGAAAGGCAAAATAGTCCCCACCCCCCACCCCAAAACAAAGACTCACCCAGAATCACCAGCGTCTTCTTGTTCGGGTCTCGTTCCATCAGCTGCGGCGGCGGATTCCGGTCCATGTAGACCGTGTAGCCCACATAGGCCAAGCTGCCCAGCACAGACAGATACGTCAGCCGCCACAGCCACCGCAGGGTCCGGAATCGCCGCTTGGGCTTCGGCGCCGCCTGGGCTGCCGGCGGCGGTTCTGTGGCATAGCTGCGAGCGGGGACAAGGACAAGGAAGGACGGCGCGCGGCTGCTTGCCGCGAGTGCCCGGCGCGTTGTTGGTCGCGCCAGAGAGCCAGAGGTGGACGACATGCGAGAGGGAATCATCGTCGTCGCAGGCGTTGAGAGCCGCCGCATTGCCTGCTTCGTTTGCTGCAGCTGCAGACGCTGCAGCTGCACGGTACCGCGCATCCGGGGGCTCGCAAGCCGCCCAATAGCTGGCGACAGAGCTGACATTTGAAAGACGTAAAGGAGGGAGGATAAGAGGAGGAAAAGCAGGAAGGATAAGAGGGAAAGCAGGGAGGATAAGAAAAGGGCAAAAAAAAGGACAAGCAAAGCCTGTCTTGCCTCTCTTGCAAGTCTTCCTTCTCTTTTTTTTTCTCGACTTTTTTTCTCTACTCTTCTTTTTGTGGTTTCCACCACAAGTGCTGAGAAGGAAAAGGCAGCCTTTGGTTTCAGGCTTTGTTATCGCAAAAAAAGACAATGAACAAAAGGAACAAAATGAAAGCCTCAAGGGAGGATGCTGTTGAGTATTTCGTGTCGGGACTGCTCTTTCCTAGTCTGACTCTACGGAATTACTGTGAGAGAGAGCTTCGGTGTTTTTTTTCGCGCTTTTTTCAGTGGGGACAAGAGCTATTTTCCAACAAAAAAAGGGCCTCGGAGCTCTGCAAATCCCTGCTGACGTCCTCCCTTTTTGGAGCGCAAACAATAATCGATAACTGGAGCTGCGCCAATTGGCCAGTCAAGAACCGATTTGCCAGCGGCAAACTTCAGGGCATGCGAAACTATGGCCGGACTGACGAACTTTACGATTTGCTCCAGTTTTACTGGTGGCCTTTTCTTTTAGATTCTTTACATGTATTTCTGCTATTTTTGTGTTTTTGGATTTTTTTGAATTTTTTTTTGGCTTTTTTCGCTCTTTTTTTTAAGAAACATTTTCACCAAAGATTTCCTACCCGCGTTGCGAGGTTTAGGGGACGGCAGAGGCTGCACAAGGCATGTGACAAAGACGGGCAAATTAAAAATATGCCTCACTTTGCGGCATTAAGTCTTTGTCTCTATAATACTCAATTCTGCGTACGACGTAATACGAGTACAGAGCAACGAAACAGCATGCATCGTATGCGAGCACGCACTGGCAGTCCGTACTACGTTTTGCAAAAATTCTCGCCATTCTCAGCGCGGAGAAATTAAGAGTTTGACTGTTGAGCTTTGAGGCTTTCTCGCCAAACAGTCCCGTTTTTAATTTCTTAATGTTAGTACTCGTAATTTTTTCCCCAGCGATATCGGCCAAGGCCTTTCCCCTGTACAGCCACTTGGGAGAATGGCCTCGAAACAAGTCAACGGCGGAAGACTGTCGCCCCAACGTCTTGTTTTTGTTTTTGTTTTTGTTTTTTTCGGCAATAGAAATAACTTGCAGTAACAGAAGAGGGGAGAAACAGAGAGAGAGAGAGAGAGAGAATAGCAAAAAGCTAGGTTCTCGATAGTGTGTTGCCAATTAGTCCCTTTCACATGCCTGCTGCTCCGGCTTGCGAATCCCAGACTGGCCTGGACTTTGCTGGCTTTGTTCGCCTCACCTGTCGCTTTACTCGGCGCTCGTATCTTCCCAGTCCGGGCAGCGGAATCCATCTGTCGCAGCCTTGTGAAAAAAAGTCCAGCAGTCAGCTGTTTCCCGGCTTGCTTTTTGGGATCTTTGGAGATTTTGTCTCATTTTTGCTTTCATTTTTTTGCAAGTACGAGACTACAATTTATCCTCTTGAGAATCTCTTATTTTCCAGGACAGCCAAGGCTTTGAGGAATGCCAACGGGATGGCCCGCGAATCAGATTGTTCAAAGGCTAAAATGTACAACTGAGCAGGTGTTTGAAAACGCTGTCGGGTGAATCTTCCAGGTTGTGGGATTGGCTTTGCCAGCCTGGTTGAACCTAGGCAGCTTGTGATATAATACGACAGTTATACGTCGTATTATATATTTGATTTTGCAGCTTCTTCCCCTGACTGCTGACAATGGAGTTAGATGGCCTAAAATACGGCAGTAATAATCCGCAAACTAGCAGAACAGCGACAAAGACGCGACGAGATGTACGCTGTCGGGGTTTTGTCGTTCAATGTCATAATGTATGGCTTCTTTTGAGCTTCCTTTTTTCTCTGGCTAGGAGGTCACTCAAGGAGTGTTATTACGAGCATTAATGCTCCGTAACTCGTACTGTGGTGCACTATTACGGAGTATTTTCAAGCATTGTTACGAGGGGTAATACAGGCACTGCACAGGGCCAGCAGCACGTGCCAGCTGACCTTCAGCCGCCAACTGCCAGCGGCCAACGCCAACAACGTGCCTGCACGCACAGACCTCTTCCCTGGTTTCTGGACCCCCCCCATCCAACACACAAGACACCTTCTCCCCGGTCGGCGGGGCGTCCGTGGCATCCCGTGTCGTCTTTTTGCTGGGGTAAGAATCCCTGCCAGCCGGGTCTCCTTCTTGGGGTGCCTGAAACCCGGCCTGAGACAGAAGCGATCCTCGTCTTGTGGCCAGCCTAGGTGTTGCAAATCATGGTCCAAACGATCTCTGACATGGTTATGCTGTGTCAGTGTGGACAGCAGCAGAAGCAGCACCAGCAGCAGCAGCAGCAGCAGCCAAGAATCAAGACGAAGCATGCCGAGTCTTGCCTCGTCTTTGCTTCGTTCAGAGCAGCGAGCATTATTAGTTGGCGCTCTCCGTACTCGTCTGAAGCAAGACGGGGGTGTTGGATTGCAGATTTTTTCCCACTGGGGCGGGAAAGAACAGCCAATTGTCTGCATTTCTTCGTTGGACTGATGCTCCTCTGGGCTGTCGATGACGCGTGTGAGAATGAGAGGAGGAGGGGTCCTGGGAGAATTGCTCTCAGACTTGGCCAAGAGCTTTTTCTCTCCCCGCCGCCCTTTTCTTCCCGCTCTCTTCACTGTGTCTGTATTTTGTGTATTTTGTGTATTTCGTAGAACATTTTGCAGCGCCACTCCTATCTGCCTGTCTCTGCTGCTCTGCGGCTCTGCTCTTTTCGGGAGCACTTTGGTCTTTTTTCAGGGCCCCAGCGGAATGTCTTTCTGGCAGCCATCTTCATTGGGGAAAGGGGGGGGAGGGAGAGAGATTCAAAAGGAAAGACAAGACACACCCAAGAGGTGTCAGGGTAGGGGCGAAGGCGAGGAGAGCATGACGGAAGAATGGGATTTTGTGACAAGGTGGATACCCCGTACAGCAGTGACAGACCGGGGAGAAAGGGAAAAAGAAGGGGTGGCGGGAGAACAGAACAATCTGCTTTTCTGCTTTTCCCCCCTCCTTCCCTCCCCCCTTCTGGTGAACTTTTTTCTCGCAATACGGTCGCATTGTCCCAGTGTCCCTTCATGTGTACCAGAGCACCATACCGGGGCATGCCCTCTCTTTTTCTTGGCGAGGAAGCCCCGGGTATCATATGCTGCTCCGCCTAAACAGCCTGGAAAAGTGCTTCTTGGTTCTCTGACAGGCGGCTCGTCTCTTTCCTGGCCGTGTCAGAGAGCTATTACTCCGTAGGCCCTTTTTGATGATTTGATAATCGCTCCCCAGCAAATGCACTTTTACATCCATGATCCCGGCAAAACTTCTCTCTCTCTCTCGCTTGGATAGGGTCGAGAGCTGCCACACTTTGCCCAGTTTTGGACTGCATGCTGTCCAAGATGTAAGACGACCCAGGCCGGGAAAATCTGTCCTTGACGCTCGCGCGCGCGCCCATCCAAGATACGAAACAAGATATGACTACGGAGTAATACGACATCTGGGTGTGCGTGTTGTGTACATCTCTCTCTCTCTTCCTCTCCCTCTCTCTCCCCCCCTCTCTCTCTATCTCTCTCCGTCTCTGTGGTGTTCCCCAGACTTCCGCGGCCGCGGACCACAGACTACAGACAATAGGCCACAGACATCAGACATCGAAATTCAAAAAATCATATAGACTCTATATTCCTCTTCCGCAAAGCCGTTCTCGCACGGCCGTTGTACGCCTACCGCAGAAGAGGATTTTCAGTAGCATCGTCAGAACTGTAGAAATTTGTTGCTGGTATCAGAGACGGCAGCGGCTGTCTCGTCAATTTTTCCAGAAAAGGTGTCCCCATGATGCCCGGCCTCTGCCTCATGCTCTTCATTATTTTCCGGGGGCTGCGAGAAGAAGCACATGGGTGTGGGTATGGGAAATGGCCACGAGACTCAGACAGTGAGAGACATAGAGAGGGAGAGAGAGACGGCGAGACAGAAAAGACTGGGACCGGGAAGACAGTTATAAAACCGATAAAAGAAAAACTCGGGAAAAAAAAGAAAGAGACTTACAAGAAAGTATGGGTGTACTCCGTAAGAGAAAGGCAAACAATAACAAGAGCGTGACAAAGTCGAGTACTTTGCTCTGTTATGCTTTCTCTCCGATCTTCATAGCCGAAAAAGGCTGATCGTCCTTGACTGTTACAAACATATCCCTTTTCCCATCCATTCTTTCCTCATCGCCTCCTCCTCACACCCTCTCAGAGAGATTCCTTTTCAGCCATCCAGCTCCAAACCAAAGAGGGGGCCTGTCACCCCGTCCCCCCCTGGCGCTTTTCTTTTTCTTTCTTAACTCCCTCCCCCGTCTCACTTTTTCCTTTTGGTCCTCTTTTTTTTCTCTTTTCCTCCCTTTTTGCTCCTCCACATATCACATTCTGTTCTTTTCTCCTCTTTCGCTTCTTCTCCCTTCTTCAGTCAAGGCCGGCCTTTTCGCTTCTTTTTCTTCAATTCTCGTCATTCCTTCGAACTAATTGCTTTCGATTTTTTTTTTCTTTGGCATTTTTTAATACCCGCACCTTTGAAAAGGTCTCTATTTTTTTCTGGCTTTTTTTGAACCACTTTTTTGGATTTCTCGATCTCGATATCTCGCTTGCGTTACAGCCTGGGATCTTGTAAGGTACTGGTAATCAAGACGCTGGACAATTGGCGTCATCCACAGAGGAGTAGCAACAAACAATAATCCATTCGCATTCGCAGCAACGGCAGCAGCACAGAGTTGTCAACAACCGACAGGAGCGGAAGAAGGCTGAGAAAGAGACGGACAAGAAACGGCATTGGATGCTGCGCGTATAAAGGAGTGCCGGCACTCTGGCGGCGCATCGCTTTGCTTTCTTTTTTTGGAGGAAACGGACAGGACACGAGGACGCGAGTGAAGGGCAAAAACGCCAGGACGGCGGACCACGAAACTAGGTTGACGACGGGAGCATGTCACCCGTGGCAGAGCGCCAACGGGATGAGGCGATGATGCGATGGATTGAGTCGTCTCGCATTCTGGCTCTGAGCAAGCGGGATCACGGCAGCAGTGTGAGATGCCTAAATTCCCAACCCCAACTGCAGCAACAAAGGACGGACGCAGTGATGGAGCGGCAACGGCCCGTCCGTCGCGAGAACGGTAGTGGAAAAGGCAATGGCGGCTCTGGGGGATCTTCTCAGGGACAGTCGTCTGGCTCTGGAAAGGGCAAAATCGAAGGTGGCGGCTCAAAAGGCTTTGGCGGCTTCGGCGGCTTCGGCCCTGGTAACGGGCCTGGCAGCGGCGCTGGCACAACTGGTAGCGGCAAGAATGCAAATGCAGCAGACAAGGCTTCAACCGGCAAGGCACCGGGCATCACTCCGACGACATTGCCTGTTCCGGGAACTGCGACTTCGGTGTCGGTTGTTTTCATGCCCACCACTATAACAAGAGGGGTATGTGAGAAAGAAAACGGGATGCAAGAGATTTGAAAAAAAAAAAAAAAAACACTAAGCAAAAAAGAGGGAAAAGAAGACGCGAAAGCAGTTGACTAACACAGCCAGAGCACTACCATCGAGAACCTTGTTCCGGTGTCCACCATATTTGGGAGCAACGCAACACCAGGACCACGTCCCAATAATGGACAGGGCAGTGGCAATTCATCTGCCCATACGCCTGATGCTTCAGATGACAAGAAGCACAACGACAATAACAGCAAAACTGACCCCAAGAACACCAGCACCAGTGATAGGTCAAACAACAACAAGAGCAACGGCAACAACAACAATGGCAATGGCAACGGCAACGGAAACGGCAACGGAAATGGCAACGGAAACGGAAACGGCAACGGCAACGGCAACGGTAATGGGGGTGGTAATGCATCTGGCAATGGCAATAACAACAACGGCAACAATGGCAATAATAACAACGGCGGCAGCAACGGCAACAACGGCAACAGCGGCAACAGCGGCAACAATAAGAACAACAGCAATGACAACAAGAACAACAGCAACAATGACAAAAACAGCGGTAGCAATAACACGAACAACAGTGACAATACGAACAACAAAAGCAGCCAGAACGGCCAGAATGGCCAGAACGGCAACAACGGCAACAACGGCAACAATGGAAACAACGGCAGCAATGGCGGTAATGGAAACAACGGGAACAACGGCAACAATGGCAACAACGGGAACAGCAACAGCCAGAACAGCCAGAACAACCAGAACAGCAGTAGCAGCGCGAACAACAACAGAAATAATGGCACTGCTACGCAGGGTTCCAATGCCCGCGTAACTTCCGGCACTGCCGGAGTCAAGACTCTCAGTCCAACCGCCGAGCGGGTGCTCATCTCGGCCGGGTCAATTGGTAGGTTTTTGTGTTTGTGTGATTCTCTCGTCGGTTTCGAATCCCTGACCTGTGGGCTTGACTATATGTTGCTTGGTGTGCTCTTTTTTTCAAACACTAACTCGTCAGGTACCTTCATTTTAATATGTGCTATTGTCTGGCTGGTATGGCGAACGATGAGAAAGCGCAAGCAGAAGAAGCTGGCAGCCCGGTCTTCAGGCGGGTCTTCCTCGAGCTTTGGCGGCGCATCAGCTGCTCCTGGACCAGCCGTCTATGCTGGGAATGGATTCACTGCTACCGCATCGCAAATGGCAGCTGCCGACAATGACCTTGGCGCTGCGGCTCCAAACGGCAGCGAGAACAAAATGAGCCAACGCCTGGCTTCCGTGGCCCAGCTGTCGCGACGTTTGTTTGACCGAGCCGTAGCCAGGATACCTTACTTGAACCAGCGACGGCGCGCATGGGGGACACTGGATGACGAGCGCGCTTTGGGCTTGGGAGGTACCGCAGAAACAGCAGCAGCAGGAGTCAGAGCAACATCTGGCGCTTCTGGTATGACACCTACGCCCAATGCGGTTTTGAACGAAAAGACTGGCAGCATGGGCGGCCCTCCATCACTGAGCCAACTATTCCAGCCCCCCACATCACAACAACAGCAGCAGCAGCAGCAGCAGCAGCAGCAGCAGCAGCAGCAACAGCAACAGGTTTACTACACCATGAACTCTGCTCTCAGCTACCAGCCGCAGCAGTATGAGTACAACCCAGCTTCTGCTGCTACTGCAGCTGCAGGTGCAGCCGTGTCTTCCAAAGCGGCGGCCGCAGGCAACAACATGTATGGTGGTCCCAATGCAAACGCCACAATAACGAGCAGTGGCGGTGGAGATGTCAGTAGTCTCTCCAGTGACACAATGCGGTCACGCATGCCCGATGCTTTCTACAACCAGTCGCAGCTGGCGCGGAAGCCATCTGAAGCCTACGACCCGACACGCCGGCAGGTCAACCGCATGTCTGAACTGTCGTCGTTGTCGTCTGGCTTTGGCGACGGCAGCATTATGATGGCAATTTCGTCTCAACAGCAGCAGCTGCAGCAGCTGCCACAAATGACCATGATGTCGCAGAGCATGCAGGGTACCATGCCACGCATGCAAGCAATGCAGGGCGTGCCGCCAATGCCTCAAATGCCTCAAATACTACCCGTGCCGGTTATGCAAGGCTTCATGGGAACGTCCGGCAATAGCCTCGCAATGCAGGGCCAGATGGTGGGCGGCAGCAGCATGGGTTTCGTTCCGCCGCCGCCACCCATACCGCCTTCGACTGTGCCAGCTGCCGCCACTCGCTTGTCGTGGATGCGCCGCAGCGGCAGCAATGTCAACGCCACCGGCAACGCCAATGGCAACGCCAATGGCAACGTCAGCGGCAATGTCAATGGCAAGCGCTTGAGTCGCGAGACCGTCTATACAGAGGCTAGCGAAGACTCACCGGCCAAATTTCGGTCGGTGACCTCGTGGGTCAACCAGCAGACGGGCCGTGTGCGACGTGCTCAGCGAAGCTTGGACGAGACAGAAAACCCTAGAGCTCCAGGTGCCCCTGCAAATGCCACCTCAGCTGCAGGCGGTGCTGGGGGTGCTGCGGCAGCACCACCAGGCAGCATGGCTCCCATTCGGCGGCCAACCGTTGTTGCTGATGGAGACGAGACCGAGACAGTCACTGGCCCAGCCGCCGTTCCAGGCATTCCGCATCCGATGCCGGCTGAGCCGCAATTGGCGATGATGACCGACTACGATGAGGAGCCACGCCGGCCGGAGACGATGCCAGGCTTCCGATTCATTTGAGGGAGGATGAACGACAAGAGGACAGGGCGAGGGCAAGGAGACAAAAAGTAAGATGAAAAGCAATCCACAATATACCGCAACTTATGAGACTGCTGAGATGTAACAAAAAAAAAGTATGGTGAGATTCGATATGGAGTTGGGGTTGCTTTACGTGTGTGGAAATTGGGCGTCATCCCTCTATTTTTACAGTTATCTTTTTTTTTGGGGGGGGGGGGGGGGGGGGGTTGTGGGCCACCCCCCGGTTTATGGGGGCACCACCCCCGTGCCCCTGTTTGAAAAAAATTTTTTTTTTTTTTAGTTTTGGGTTTTT
>JADHKP010000050.1:76956-164269 GCA_019925385.1 Raffaelea deltoideospora | reverse complement strand
GGCGCCCGGGCGCGGTCCGGGGGGGGCGCCCCGCCCCGCCCCCCCACGATCAGGAAGGCACGCTTTACTGGGGAAGCACTGCCCTTTCCCGTTATGTCACAATATTTCTTTTTTCTTTCCTTGTCGATTTGATTCTCTCATCCTTACCTTCCTTCTGTCACACCTGCTCTTTCCTCTGCTGGGAGATTTTTCTTGTTTCTTTTTTTTTCATTCATTGCCGGAGTTTCCAGGGAGGAGTGGCAGCGTCCAGCAAACAAAAGAGGCAATCTTTTTGGGGAGTTTCGGGGTTATATTGGGGGATTTAGCTTCTATTCAAATATTTATTTATTTTCTTTTCTCTTGTGTTTTCTTCCACGCCTAAAACTCTAGTACCTGGTTTTATCGTCCTGGTTTGTTTTTGCTCTCTTGTGGTGTTTAAAGAGAATTCTTTCCTGTGTTTCTTTCATTTTTGATTTTTTTTTTTTGTTCTTATTCTATCTTTTGCTTTAACATTTTCATGTTCCAGTTTATGTTTTCATGTTCCACAATCTCTTGTGAGAGCATCTGGTAAGCAGAAATTTGTATATAAAGATCATGGAGGATCTTCGATACCAATTTAAAAAAAGGCTTTCAAACATTCTTTTGGTATCCGAAGCCAACAACCACCAAAGAAGTACAAAGAAGTACCAAGAATCAACTGGGAGAAGTGAGACATGGAAGCAAAGGCAGACGCAAACCAACCCAAAAGCAAAACTAACTAGAATCCACAGGACAGGACACACGAGTTGCTTCTCCTGCGTGACGAACAGTCTAGAGCCAGCATAACGGCAGCAACAGTAGCAAACAATCAAACAACAAAGCAGCCCGCATTTTGCGCAAACCCTTTCACAGTGACCACACTCTTTTTCTAGAGCAGTTGCGTCCTCCTTCTTTTTGAACTGTGTTTCAAACTACAAAACTTCGCCATTTTAGGGGGGGGCTGTCCTGATTAGACGTCACTTTTCGTCCTTTGAAGTAGTCAAGGAGGAGGGAAGCGATGGCGTCAAACCAGAAGCTGCAGCGCCGTGATTGTTAATGCCATGCAAGTCGCCGTTCTCGAAAGAGGCATATCCGGCACTATTCTCGAAAGAGTTATATCCGCCACTGCTTTCACCGTCGGGCATGGCCATGGCCAGCGGATGATGGCTGTCGTAGGACAAGTAGTCATCGCTGCCAGCATATACATAACCACCACCAATGGCACCATCGCCACCGCCACCGACGTCAGCACCGCCACCACCGTCAGCACTGTCAGCACCGTCACTGCCATACACAAACCCGCCAAAGCCAGCGCTGCTGTCGTGATAGGGCATCGTGTCTCCCCCTGCCGGCTGCGGATAGGACCAGCCGTGCATCTGAATCTGCTGCATCTGGTGCAGTTGCTGCTGCAGCTGCTGCAGCGCCAGAAACTCGCACTGGCCGTTGTAGAAAGCGGCGGCCGCGGACGCAGCAGCGGCCGCAGCAGCTGCTGAGCCGGCAGCAGCTCCGGCAGCCGCCGCATTGCGCGCCGAAGCGGCCTCGGCAGCCGCAGTAGCAGCCTCTTCGGTGGCCCGCACGGCCACCTCGTGCGGCGAAGACACCACGTCGTTGGTGAAGCGCGCGCTGATGGACAGGTCAAAGAACTCGGCGCGGTCCAGCTTGGCAATCGCCTCAGCAGCCAGGCTGTGGGCTTTGAACACCATAAAGGCGTGCTGGCGCCGGCCCGCGTCCTTGATGCGCGGAATGCGGATGTCCTCCAGAAGATTGTGCCGCCCACCCGCCGCCTTCAGCAGAAACTCTTCAATGGTTTTGCGGCTGGCCCGCCGCGACAGATGGAGCACCACAATCTTGAGTCGCGTCAGCTTGTTTACCGCCGACGAGTCCACCAACCCATCAAGCGGCGGTGGCTCATCGTTGCCAAAGCCGGAGCCACCAGAGCCACCAGAGCCACTTCCAGCTCCGCTGCTACCCCCTTTGCCGTTGGCATGCAAGAAACCATCCGAGGGCTGCAGGCAGGTTGACATCATGGTTCCACTAGAATATCCTATAGTATCTTTTGAGCTTCGGTTGTGCTTTGATTAACGTTACCCAGCAATCAAGAGCCAAATCAACGACAAATGTGGTGTTGAAAAGCCAAAACAGCTGGCAGAGGGAGCAGAAAACAAAGTACAGGAAATGAAGTACAAAAAAAAAAGCCAGTCCGGCAGAAGTAGTGTCAGTGTGCTTGGTAGTTGTCGGTGGCAAGGAGAAAGAAAGCAATGGAACGAAGCAGAGCAGTCCTGCTCAATTTATACTCCCAGTCTCCCAGTTCATACATATCTGGGAACATAAAAGGGGTAATACTCGGTAAAAAACGAGCAAGAGCTGCATCGGCCATTTGAAAAAAGACAGGCACTCCGAGTGACACGCTCATTGCCCAAGTCTTTCCAAGAAATCTGCAGGGCAGAGGATATCACAGAGCTCTCTCCACTGTCTACGCAACGCCACGCGGGACAGCAAGCCCGTTTCTCCCTTTTTTTTGCGTAATTCCTACTAAAAAGGATGATGACCGCGAGCACGGCGTTGCAAGCCAAAGAGCATGCAAGCAAGCAAGCAGACCTCCAACATGATAGAGTCATGACAGCAAAAAAAAAAAAAAAAAAAAAAAAAAAAAAAAAAAAAAAAACTCACAGCCCATTCGAGTTAGAAGCAAAAGCAGGCAAATAAAATGCAGGAAAAGGAGAAGAAAAAACGGTCTCAACCAATAGAAACAGGCAGATAGATAGAGAAACACTAAAAAAAGCAAAAAGCGACGCTCCGTCATCAGTTGAGCTTCTTTGAGAGAGGTCAATCAGGAGGCTGTGACATGTCGCCAGACGGGCCGAGATTTGGTGTGAGGTGGGTGGCCCAATGACATAAATTCCCTCAATGAGCAGTCAATCTGATAGCTCACAATCCGAGGGCCAAAGGCGTATGCGGCCTCAAAGCGATGGAACAATAACAAGCAAAAAACTGCGTAATGATGGGGCATCTGACGTGGCATTGGATGCCCAATTGAGGCGACTGAGAGCGTAACAGGGAGAAAAAACCCTAGAAAAATAAAATAAAAACAGACAACGAATAAAATACCCAAAAAAAGCATAGAACTATTCCGTCCCTTGTCTTGCAACCAGCCTTGATGGTTTGTTCAAATGTCATATTGTGAGAGGCACTCGTTCGTTTGTGCCTTTTTTTTTAGCCCCCACTTGTCTGCCACGCATCGTATAATTTTTTTTTCCCTCTTTTTTTTTGGCTTGGGGGCAGGGTCCTGGTGCACCCTGCATCGTCTATCGTTCGTCGCTTCTCGCCAAGTATGAAAGAAGCAGACCTTGTGCACACGGATGGGGCCGTAGTGCGAACCAAGATCGACGTCTGTAAGCTGTTCTGGTTCCTGGTAATCGTAGATACATAGTGTGAAGTAGCTCATAGCATTGTAACCAATGCTGGCTCACAGAAAAACTAACTAGCTCTCGGGGCGGCCCTCGATGCCCCCAGTTGCAGGCCAAAAAAAAAACGCCCGAGTTTTAGCTGCTGCTACCACCGTCAGTCAAACCGAATACGGCAGCAAACTAGACAGAATTAGATTACGAGTATTCTCCTCCACCCCCCCCCCCTCCCCCCCCCCTTCGAACACCTCCCTTTTTTATTTTCTCTCACCCTCCCCCTTATTTTTCCAAAGGACGGACATACCAGCAGACCAATCAATCAGATACAACACCAAGGCAAGAATCAGTATCGTTCTTGGGCAGAAAGCCAGCAAACTTGTGGTGCAGCTGTGATCTTCTGAGCACATTCCGCCACGACTCTGGCTTTTCCCATTCGGGCCACCTCCGTCGTGGTCAGGCACGAGTAAAAGTGCCGTTTGCGTTTTGTATGCGGCATGTGCAAGAGTGCATGAACTTTCGATGCAGGCAGTTGGTGGAAGTGAGGGATTAACCAAGCGGTCAAAGGTATGGTGAGGCAAAAATGTGCGGATACATCAGAAGAGCCATTCGCTGTCTTCGACGCAAGCAAGCCTTGTCTGTGACTTTGTGTCGTTGAATGTCGAGACCAGCAGCTGTCCGCTGGGGAAATACCCCCTTCTTGTCTGACCGAAGAAGGCATTTATTTCTCATACTGACTCGGCCGAAGCTCCACGAGCAGAAGTATGTGAACGCAAGGATGGGAGGCAGGGCACGAGGGGAGAAGAAAAGCCGCAAGTGTGGCTGCGGGCCCCTAGGTCAATAAGGGCAATAGAGCAGGCTTTGATCCATGCATGTCAGCATACAAACCAGCAGCGTCTCTGCTTTCACTGGTCCATGTGTCCCAAAGGCGCCTGTCTGTTATTGCATGTTGATGTGATATGTGGGTCCAAGGGTCTGCTCTGACCAGCGCCAAAGAGCAAGGGCCGCCTTTTTCACCAGTGGCTGCAAGCAGTGCACACGGCTGACGGCGAGAGGCGGAGAGGCGAGAGGCGAGGAGAGAAAAAGAGTTTTCTCACTTCTTCTCCTCTCCTCTCCGCTCTCCACTGCCCTCTCTTTTCGAGCGTTGCAGCAGGCCAGCGGAGTCGATCCGTATGGCCAGTCTGACGAGACAACTGCAATATGGGATATGTCAATCCTCTTTCTTGTAGCAAAAGGTATCCTCTAATTCGCTCATGTCGTTGACGTCTATTGTGGCCGGTACCAGCTCTAGTGGAGACTCGTCTATGGTCGTATTTCCCGCGAGCCAATCGCTGCTGTTGGCGATGGGAGAAGAGTTGGCATGGCGTGCCACGTCGTCGAGGTCCAGCCACGGTAGCAGCGACGCATCCGCGTCGCTGCCACGGGAGCCATCGCCAGCCTCTGCAAAAGCAAACTCTCGCATGTCGGAGTAGAAGAGGGTGGGCGGCTGGCCTTTGAGGTTGAGCCACGTAGGACGCAGCTTGGCAGCTGCGGGTGGAGGTGCGATAGCTGGTGACGTTCCCTCTGCGGCCATGGAGGAGACAAAGTACTGGGAAAAGTCGACGACTCGAATCAAGCCCGACACGGCATCCCACACAAAGGCGGCGCTGCGGTGTCGGTCCCCCTCGCATGTGATGAGCAAGGTCCCGGGCAGAGCAGGGTGCCAGACAGCAGAGGACACGTTAGCGTGGAAGATGGCGGCGGCCCGCAATGCCATTTTCTTGACGTCCCAGACCCAGACCGTAGACGGTGTTTCTTCGAGACGCGATGCAAGATAGGTGGACGAGCTGTCAAACGCCAGCAAGGAACATCCAGCCAGCAGGGCGGCGGTCTCGGGGTTGGCATGTGCATCACGCCCTGGGGGCGAGACAGCTTGAACGGCCTCGACGAAGGAGTGCTTTGCAGTGCCAGCTGGAGCGGCTGGCGCAGACACAGCCATCTTCTCCTGCCATATCTACACACACCCATGCGAGGTTAGCCGTAGTCGTGAAAAATTTCACATTGCAACGTAAGGAGACGGCAGAGAAGAGAGACGACGTGTGCACATGCATGCACGTACGCGCTCACGCATCCACAAAAGGAAATGAGAGAACATCAACGAAAAAAAAAAGTCTTACCTTGAAAGGAGACTGTGCCTGTGGGACGAGAGTGAATGGATGGATGAGCCGGCCGGCATCTGTGATGGATTGCATGGAAATGAGGTGAATGGTGCGACTGGCGTCACCAAGGGCGAGAAGGCGGGCATCTGGAGAGAACTGGGCGAGCTTGATGCCGGGGCCCAGGCTGCTGTCAACGCCAAACCCCGCATCAGTGTCGGCAGGAAGAGGAGCAGCAGCAGTTGCAGTGGCGGTGGTTGCCGCAGAGGAGGCGAAGGGGGCCGTGGTGGTGGTGGTGGTGGTGCTGCTGCTGCCACTGCTTCCACTGCTTCCACTGCTGCCGGTCCAGGCCTTAAAAAGGTGGCCGTCTGGGGTGTAAAAGAGCAGCTTGTGGCCATGCGAGGGCGATTCCCACACGGCCAGCCACCGGCCATCGGGGCTCCAGGTGAGGCCCTGTGCGTCCACGGTGTCAGGCGGCCATGCCGCAGTGGTAGCTGTTGTGGCCGGATGGTGCACGCTCACCCAGTCCTTGCCATCAGAGCGAGTCAGCAGGGCCAGGTGGCGGCTGCGTGGACGAAACGAGAGGCCTCGAGGGGCAGCAGCAGCAGCAGCTGACGGTGATGGCCCTGACGAAGGTGGCGGGCTGCACAGCTTGGGGTTGGCAATCTCGACCGTCTTGGCGGTGCGCAGGTCAAAGACAGATAGCTTGATGCCGAGCGGCGAGCAGACACAGACGTGCTCGTCGGTGGGGCCAAAGCCCACATACAGCGGCTTTCCCAGAGCAGCCATGCCGGGGTTGCGGATGACGGCGCGAAAGGGTCGCTGATGCGTTGGCAGTGGCGTCGCTGCTTTCTGGCTGTTGGCAGATGCAGAGGCAGAGGCAGAGGCAGCTCCGTTGCAGCTGCTAGCATCCCCTGGTGGTGCCTCTTCCTCTGTGGCTGCTGGTTCTGCCGGCTCTATTGGTGCTGGAGGTGCTGCTGCCAGCACGACAATCAGGTCGGGGGTGGCCACCAGCAGGCGCTCCGAGGACGGCGACCACTGAAAAGAAATCAGTTTTGCCAGCTCCAGCTCGCCGGGGAGGTCCAACACGTCAGTCTCCCGGTAGAGATTGCCAATGGCAAACAGATGGATGCCCGACGGCCGCAGACTTGCCAGCAGACGGCCATCTGGGCTGGGCAGGCAGTGGGGCGAAGCTGCAATGGTCAGTGAGCGAACATGGGACATGCCCTCCCCCCCCCCCCCAAATAGACCTGATAAGGAATCGAACTTTCTTACAGTTAAACTTTTTTGAAAACCGCATGGCGACTATGAAAACAGACGTGATTTAAATATGCCACCAATTGACAATTGGAGGACGTATTGAAAATGAAAGTCTGCTCTTGAGCTCTCGCGTCTTTGAATAGCCCTCGTGCGTGAAAGGAAGGACGTTTCTATAAAGGACTTGTGCTTCCTTGCTTCATATTCTTTTCCGTAGTTCTAGTTTTAATACTGGAATTTTGTTTTTTTTGTTTTTAAAAAAACAACTCTTTCCAAGTTGCGACGTCCTTTACAAAATCAAAAAAAGCATCTCAATAGGGCAGGTGCGGGGTGCAAGCTGTTTCCTTTCTTTTGTTTACCAAGTTCCCTCTTTGGGTTTGGGCTTTTTCACCCCACTCTTTTTTTTTTTTTTGCCTCATCTGCTGAATAATATTTATTCGTACGGAGTATTACATCAAAGCATCAAAAGGGCATGTCGATAAGCCGGCAATAAATGTGTGGGAGTATCATTACTTCTGAGGATGTATGCGCTAGATAAGTTTCTTCGCTCAACATCCGCCTTTTGCAGGCGACGGGGACATATTAAACCATCAGCGGCGCCGTGTACAAGGGCGTTCAAAAGGGCGTTCTGTTTCTCTTTGCAACACTAAACGCTTGGTGTGGTGTCAGTATGGAGGCAGCCGGCTGGCATCGACTTTGCCGGCAAGGCATGGCGCTGCGACTGCGCCATACGGCCAGAACCAGGGCAGCAGCAGCTCTGGGCAGTATTTCCTTGCTTGGGCAAGGTTTTGGCACTGCTGCGGCCGCGCGGCCCAAGACAGCTGGGGAGCCGGCGCCGGCGCCGGCGCCGACTTTAGGGCCGGGGCCATTGCCGGGGCCGGCGGCCACAGCGGCAGTGGCGGCGCCGAGACAGGTGGACGGGCCGGCGGGAGGCAGCCGGGGCTCGGGCGCGGCAGAAGAAGACGAGCGGAGGGTGCGGGCGAGGAAGAGGCTGTCGGAGGGGGCGCGGCCGTTTTCGGATTTTTTGACGGACGGGTTCCGGCGGCAGCACGACTACCTGCGGATTTCGCTGACGGAGCGGTGCAATCTGCGGTGTGTGTACTGCATGCCGGAGGAGGGGGTGGAGCTGTCGCCGGCGCGGGAGCTGCTGACGACGGCCGAGGTGGTGCTGCTGGCGGAGACGTTTGTGGGGCAGGGGGTGCGCAAGATCCGGCTGACGGGGGGCGAGCCGACGGTGCGGCGCGACATTGTGGAGCTGATGCGGCAGCTGGGGCGGCTGCGCGGGCGCGGGCTGCGCGAGCTGTGCCTGACGACCAACGGGCTGGCGCTGCACCGCAAGCTGGAGGCCATGGTGGAGGCCGGGCTGACGGGCGTCAACCTGAGCCTGGACACGCTGGATCCGTGGCAGTTCCGGCTGATGACGCGCCGCGACGGCTTTGCCGCCGTCTGGCGCAGCCTCGACCGCATGCTGCAGCTCAACGCCGCCGGCGCCGGCCTGCGCCTCAAGATCAACTGCGTCGTCATGCGCGGCCTCAACGACGGCGAGCTGGCCGCCTTTGTCGAGCTGACCCGCGACCGCGACCTCGAGGTCCGCTTCATCGAGTACATGCCCTTTGACGGCAACCGCTGGAGCACCGCCAAGATGGTGCCCTTTGCCGAAATGCTCGACCGCCTGCGCTCCCGCTATCCTACGCTGCGCCGTCTGCCTGCCAGGCCCAGCAGCAGCAGCACCACCACCGATACCGACGACTACAACGGCCCCCACGAGACCAGCAAGACCTTCCACGTGCCTGGCTTTGCCGGCCGAGTCGGCTTCATCACCAGCATGACCGACAACTTCTGCGGCGGCTGCAACCGCCTGCGCATCACCAGCGACGGCAGCCTCAAGGTCTGTCTGTTTGGCAACGCCGAGGTGTCGCTGCGCGACATCCTGCGCAAGGCCAACGGCGGCGAGCCCATTGACGACGCCGCCCTCGCAGCGCTCACTCGCAAGGCTCAGGAGGCGGCGGCGGCCACGGCGGCGACAGCGGCGACAGCGGCGACAGCAGCCGAACAGAATGCAACAGCAGACGGCCATCACCACGATGCCGTGCCCTCGCTGACCAGCATTGCGGCCCCAAATGCGGCGGAGCTGCTGGACGTGATCGGTATGGCCGTCAAGCGGAAAAAGGCTCGCCATGCCGGCATCGGCGAGCTCGAACACATGAAGAACCGGCCGATGATCTTGATAGGTGGGTAGGCTTTGGGGAACCGGCCAAGCTCTTTGCTTGTGGCAGAGGCCGGCCACGGGCTGGGAAACACAAAACGGAAAGAGGAAAAAGAGTGGACAGCCTGTGGCAAGCATAAGTCGGAGAGGACGAGTTTACTGAGAGAGCGTCGGCTCGCGAGGGCGTCCACCCGCACCGACGCCCAACTACCCACACGCAGGTCGGCCCAGCGGGGGTTTTGTGCGATATGCCAATGGCTGGATGCGGCATCATTTGGCCACAGTACGGTGCTGGTCGCTTGTCGTTGTGTTTACACAATGGTGCTGGTCTCTTGTCTTTGTGTTTACAATGTGTGTTTTGCGCCAAGGCTAAGATGGGGGTACTCTGCTACATAGATACTGTCGCCCGACCCAGCCGAATGCAGGGCTTCTCTTTGACGCAAGGGCAACGCCAGCGAAAACTCGGCAGCTGTGGTCAACCAGCAGGTCTTGTGGGGGGTTGGTCCAGAGGCGCTGCTGGCACAGCGCCAGCAATCGCCACGATGGCCACGATGGCAATGACAGTGAGCCGAGGGCCAGGAATGGCGGGACTCTACGGCCACGTCCGGGCATACTCGTGTTCTGCAAAGAGAAAGAGGGTTGGCGGCGGGAACGCAGACAGCAAGATTTCGAGCGACGGCGGCAGCGCCGACGGCAGCGCCGACGAGCCATCATCGGCGCCCCGGCTGACGCACGTGTCGGCGGGCGGGACAGCGCGCATGGTGTCGGTGGCAGACAAGCCGGTGACGGCGCGAGTGGCGGCGGCGGCCTGCACGGTGCTGTTTTCGCAGCCGGTGGCGGCGGCGCTGGTACGGGCCAACGAGATGGCCAAGGGCGACGTGCTGGGCGTCGCCCGGGTGGCCGGCATCATGGCGGCCAAGCGCACGGCCGAGCTGATTCCCCTGTGCCACCCGCTGGTGCTGTCGCACGTCGACATTTCGCTGGAGCTGGCCGGCGGCGGCGACGCTGCGGCGTCTGCATCGTCGTCTGCATCTGCGAGGCCGGGGCACGGCAGCAACGGCCGGATCGAGATACGGGCCACGGTGACGTGCACAGGCCAGACAGGCGTGGAAATGGAGGCGCTCACAGCGGCGAGCGTGGCCGGGCTGACGGTGTACGACATGTGCAAGGCCGTCGATAAGGGCATGCGCATCGACCGGCTGCGCCTCGTCTTCAAGGAGGGGGGCAAGAGCGGGCGATGGCAAGAGGCGGGCGAGCCAGACGAGGGACGAGGGTGAGCCAGAGACACGGTGAACGGAAGCCGCTGGAAACGATCCACGAGACTGAGCTGGCTGTCCAAAGACCAACCGCAGGCTGCAGGCTGACTTGAGGACTCGTTGGCAGCCAATGGGCCAAATTGGTGGCCAATTGGTGGCCAAACTGCCGTCCAAAGCTGTCGTCCTGGGCTACCATGTGCTTCGCCTCTCATGTTTTGCATCCGAGTCCTTCGGCTTGCACCGGCTTCACAGCCAGCAGGGGGGGTGGGAGAGCGGGGGAAGCTATCCTGTACGGGTATTATTGTTCAATTTACACGGCCTCCTTCTTGCTCCAGCTACAGCTCAGATCGATTGCGCTCGGCAAGGAAACAAAATAGGGGATCAGCAAAAGGGAAACCGGGATACCGGTTCACAACTGGCTGTTGACCAAGGATAAAGATGGAACTCGGAATGCTGCTGTTTTTGCATGTGCAGACGAATGGGAAACAAATCACATTTATGGCCGAGGGTATGGAAGTCAATGCGACTGTGTATTCCGCGTTTAAACGAGGTTGAGTGTTCTACGACTACTCGCAATGATGTGTAAATTGCTACAAAGGATGAAGTATTCATATTACAGTTGATGCCTTTTGTCCTCTCGGCGAAACGGAGAAGATGGATGCTGAATGCGGAACTACCCCCCAAAGACAAAACAGTTTGGCCACTTCGTGACGCTGTTCTTGGATGCTGTACGAGTATGGATATGTTCTTTGCCTTTTTATCGGTTCTCCGGCCTCAAGGAAAACCCACCGAAAAAGCCTGACCGAGCTGACGGCAAGAGAAGGTTGAAAAGCGATTGTTGTCAAGGACATTTCATAATTCTCCGGCTTGAAGGCGCCGAGGTTGCACCTCGGCCTTTTTTCCCCCTATTATTCTCTTTCTTTTGAACATCTTCTCTTGCCTTTTTCGCTGTCCATCGTAATACTCGCAATTTTTTCTGTTCTTGCTCCTGCTCAGGGCCCTTCTTCCACTTTTGAGCACCCGACACATTTCCCAACGGAGTAGGAGCACTAAATATGGATATTCACTGCTTGACAATAGCACTAAATCGCCGCTACAAGCTTTTGTCTATGGATACTCGTCCTCATTTCCCTTGTTTCTACTCTTTTCTCTCGGGTCCCGCGAAAAGACCGGTGCTTCGCTGTGGGGCCACCAGTTCACTCTAGTTGTGGTGGCAGGGCTCTTCCGACAGCGGTCGTCGGCGAGGCACAACGCCATTCCACGATGTAATACGACGTTTTACTCCGTACATAATATGATTTTGTAGCCTGTTTTATTTTGGTGGCTGTTGTTACGCAATGGTTTTCCTTTTTCGCTTTTCCTCTTACACCGGACTCGCCTCAACGACGAACGAATAATTACTCTAAACAAAAAACATTTCTACGAGTACGAAGTAATATGGATACTATGCAATACTTTGTAAGAGACGGAAACACTCGCTCGCCAAGGTGTCGCTCCCTTGACCTCTCTTGTCGGCAGTAGCTGTCTGTCCTCACCGACTCGCTCTGTCTCGGACCACGAATGCCAGCTTTGTCAAGAAGCTGCTGCGGCTTACTCGTACACCGCTGTGCCTACGAGGAGTTCCAAGGTCTGCAACAAATAGACGTCACATAGACAGGCGGCGGAAAATGCAGGTCTCGCCCGTTCTCGTACGTCGTATTACACTACGTCGTCCTGCACGCCACCTTTTTTGCCCTGTACGAGGTTGTGGAGGCCCTTTTGCAGAAGTCCGGATTAGTGTCTTTCTGGGCGAGGGCCTGGCCTGGTTTTGCGAGTAAAGCCGGACTCGGCTGCATGTTGGGGGACCTGTCCTCGTATTATTTCTCTTTGGTCTAAGTGGCCCCTCCTAGCAGGCCCGCCCACTTTTTTTCTCTTTCCCATCTTTTTTTTTTGCCCTTGTCGGGGGGCAATGGGGCAAAAGGCGACGCAGCAAGATGGTGGTGTGGAGCCTTGGCATTCAAGATGCAGACAGCCAATCACAAGCTGGCGATAACACTGTCCACCAACTAGCCAATGGCATCGCCGAAACCAGATTGCTCGGTCGGAAGCAGTCGAGACCGCTTTTTTGTTGAAAGAGAGAAGGAATTAAAAGAAAACGGGAAAATTTGGTCGAGAAAGGAAGCCCCATCCGCCTGAGCCGTCCGTCAAAGAGATCTGCTCGCTCTAAAAGGTAGCGGGTACTTTGAACTGTCAACCGGCCTGAAACTTGTACGAATACTCGTATTGCTCAGGACGACTGTTTACTCAGTTCCATACGTTGGAGCTCAAACCGCACGTGACGTTGGACGGGTCGTTTTTGCGTACCACGCTCAACCCGCCATCATGGCTACAAAAAAGTGTCCGTCATATATCCACCACTATTGCTAAATTCCTCAATTCATTCTTTGGTCCTCCAACAACGGAAGCATTGACAAATGTGGTCACCTTTGGAGAAGACAGTAATGCCCAAGAAGAAACCCATCCCCATGCTACCAGGACGGTCATCCACGCCAGACCGGACCACCCGGACCAGCCTAGCAGGATCGCATCGTGCATCCGTCGAACACGGTCCAGGGCAACGTCTTGCTGGCCATAGGCCGCATGAATGTGACCAAAGACACACAGTCGCGGGCGAAGCCGGGCTACGTGCTCGCCGAGGTAAGCACATCCGGCATTGTAAAAGTCGCGCTGGTCGAGATAGAATTTGGGCGGGCCATGCGTGATCAGTATATCGGGATGGACCTTTTCGAGACAGTCCCAGGGATCATCCCAATATTGAAAAGCCGAGACTCCATAAGCAGGAGTAAAAGGCGAGCCAAAGGCGGAGATGGACCTGCCAGGCCGTGCCGAATGTCCTGGCTTGGCTTGAGACTTTCCAGGCTCGTCCTTGGATGCTCTTGATTCGCCAGATGCATCCACTTCTATCGTCACACTCTCATTCTCCAGATACACTACATCTCCCCAATCAAGGTCTGCTCGGGTCTCGGTTTGCCCATATCGTCGCTCTGGGTGTCGCTCCAAAAAAAATTCATCCAACAAGACATCGTGGTTCCCGGCCACCAGCAGCTTGTGTTTGAATGGCTGTGATTTCAACCAGTCCAATCCCTGTTGCACCTCTTCAAACGAACCATTCTCTGTCAGGTCGCCGGCATGGATGAGCACGTCACCAGGGGGCAGAGGTGGACGAGTGTTGTGAGTGTCGGAGATGCACACGACTCGAATGGTTCCAGGCAGTTTTGTTGTTTTTTGCTTGTCTGGTTGGTCTGGTGTGTCTTTTGAGTTTGGGTTGCTGCTTGGTGATGGTACATCTGAAGAAGAAGAAGAAGAGAACTTTTGGTGCCGGGTGTGAAAGTCGAGAAGCCGTTTGGCAAGCGTTTTTTTGACTTGGCCATGGAGTTTGATAGAGGAGACGGGAGTTGTCAAAGGCTGCTGTGAGTGGCCCTCCATGATGGGCTGCTAACTTGGATCGTCGTTGGCGTCGTCATCTTAGACAGCCCGTTCTCTGTGTGGCCTCCGTTTCCTCCGTTCATCACCACCCAGGTGGTGGCGTGTTCACATAAATCGTATAAATCGTTGGTAGAGTCCACTTTGGCTTTTGGCGTTGTTATTGCTGGCCTGTCAAGGCGAAAGGGGCCAACAAAACGTGTGGGGGTTTGTGCTGGGGGCATTTGGGGGGTAACTGCCTCTTTCAGGCCCAGGCTTCCAGGGACCTGACACGTGAGAACCCCTACAAGTACTCCGTACGGGGAGTATTATTACTCGGTAATCTTTGTTTAGAATACTGCACGTTACGGAGTACGAGCAATAATACGGATACCCCCGTACGAGGTTGGGAAGTATGGGATATGTACGTCGTACTCGTACGTAATTGGTGTGGTACTGAAAGTATAAGGTACCTCTCAATTCAACAGATTTTGGGGGATCGTTCATTGCTTTTACAGCACAGGTACCACATTCTCCTACTCGTACTATTACGTTTCGCCAATAAAGTACAGTGTACAACGAAAATTGGTGCCAAGTACGACATACTTATGGGGCCTTATTACACATGCACAAAGCGAGAACGTAGTGGATACTTCACTCCGGTATAACAACAACTCTGCCGCCACTTTGCCGCTATTATCACTGCCAGATGGGGGCCCCACGAATAAAACAGGGCCTCGAAATAAAACAGCGGTGCCGTCAGACGGCTTTCCTGCAGCCGGCTGGCCGCTGGCCAATCAAGATGTGGCGAAAGATAAGAAGGCAAATCGAGGCTTTCGCTCGTCGTTTCGGGTAAGCGGTTTTGCGGGTTGTCGGCTTTGTTGCACGTCCAAGGAGCCGGGAGCAAAAGAGGCAAAGTCTGACACGCAACACTCAGCAACAAACGTCCTGCGTCTGTGGCGGTGAGCTTGAGGACGAAGGCAAGACGTCGAGAGGACTGAACAGTCTCGTATCCATAGTTGCATTTTTGTACGATGCAATATTACCCGTAGATTTTGTCCAGACGAACAGGTCTGGTCGCATGCCGCATCGGTCAGCCAGAAACCAAAAACCCCAAAAAAGAGACTTGTCACAAAAGCAGGACAAGAAAGGCAGTCCTTCACGTGGACAGCCTTTGTCCCAGTGCAGTGGGTGGCCGTCACCGTAAGACTGGGCCACGGTGCTGGATCTCTGTCCGACTGGGTTTTATTCATGTCTTGGCTGTGCGATGACTATGCGATGCACAATGGGCGGTCAAGCAAAGCAGTCTATCTCTTTTTTGGCTGCCAGCTTTTGTCTCTCAGGCCATGGTTGTCGTCATACAACCGTTGAGGGATCCCGTAGCGAGCTCAATCAGGACGTCAAAGGACTGTCACATGTCTGGCTTTTTCGGGCGCTTTACGATGTAATACGAGTAGGATACATATATGAGTATAAATAGATAAACTCGAATATACGGTGTAGATGAGATACAATATTAATACGACCCAAAATATAACCCGATTCAAGAGGCCGCTCTTTGATATCTTTGTGAGCGACTCCCACACCCTGTACTCGAATCTACTGATGGTCGGTCCTTTTTTCTTTTGGTCTTGCCTCTTTGCTTGTTGGGCCTGTCTCCCTTTTCTCCCTTGGCTTTTTGGTCGATATCGATTCGACGCTTTTGGTTCTCTGGATCGGACCCCCTTCCCCCCTCCTTCCCTCCTTGCTGCCGTGACCGCCTCGACTCTGAGCGCTGTGCTGCTCATATGATCATCCGCTGGGGCCCTCTGCTTCGTTGTCCGTCGTATTATTGCTCGTACTTTGTATTACACCGGAATGCGTCATGCATGGCCTCCTCCCCTGGCTCTGGCGGACGGCCATGCGACAGCCTGGTTGCGAACCAGACCACGGCAATGGGCTTTGTCATTTGTGGCGAAAAATATCAGAGCTCAAGAACAAGTTAATACTCCGTACGGCGTCCTCCGTTCAGCGCCTTCGGGGGCGGCGGCACTAACACGCTACGAGCTACTCGTACGTCGTACTAATAACGCTCCGCTGTGGTCTCCATGCGACAGTATCCATAGCGCGCTGGCCGCGGCACAACAGCGCCTCAACCTTCTCTTCCAGGCCTACAATGGCGGTGTGCGACGTAATGCGAAGTAATAATCCCCGTACGTCGTAAATACTAGGGCGTCCCTCGTGCTCCTCCGAAGCATTCATGCGCCTTTGTCTGCCCTAAACCACCCCACCACAACACGACTATCAAACTGCCATGCTCGCCAGTTTCTTACGTCGCAATATATGGATACACTCGTAAAATACCTGCTGTCGCTTGCATTGCGCCGGGCGACCGGCTTTTTCCCCGGGCGTTCGATTGTGCGACAGACCCGACGCCCAAGAACGAAAAACAGGCAGACGAACAGTCCAAGAGCGATTCCCCGCTGTCTCCTACGAGTATGGATAGAAGCTTTGACCGAGACCCAGAATCGCTGCAAAGACGTCGTATCATTAGTCCATCACTCCCTGCTTTGTCCTTTGGAACACGCCGCGGAAACCCAAAAGAGCCCCTCCAGCCCACCCGCCTAAAAGAGCCCGCGCCTTCTTTCTCTGGTCGTAATAAACCACGTTCTGTACTCCGTAATTAGTTAGGTTTGCTTGCCACTTTAGCTGCATGCAACGCCTGCCCCGGCCTCTTGGTCTCCACCGCTGCAACAACGAACCAGGCCCTCGCTAATACAAAGTATTCCGATTTGAGATGTACTCGTAAAGTTATAGCGCTTGCCTCTGCCTTCCCGTTCTAACCCCCCCTCCCCCCCCTAAAAGCCCGCCGAACGCTCCTTCTTTCCTTTTACTTCCTCACGATATTTTTCTCGCTTCTCTCTCACTCTTCATCTTTCCTTGTCGTCCTCGCCCTTTTTGTCTTTCTCCCCCCACGCCCAATCTCTTCTTTTTTTCTTTCCCCCCCCCCGCCTCTCTCTCAAGCTCTCCTGCTTTCTCTCCGATCCTATTTCGCAAGCTTAGGTCTTTTTTTTTGCGTTCTTATTTTTAGGAGCAGCTGAGCGGTTTCTGGCCTTGCGCCGCCCTAATTTCTGCAGCGTTTCGATTTCACGATCTCTCTCTCTCTCTCTCCCTCTTCTCTCTGACCTCCTCCAACCTGAACCCCCCGCACCCGTCTATCTTCGTTGCACATGCCATTGCATTGGGCTGCCGTGTAGTGAGACTTGTTGGAATTTCTTATCGTCATTAAACGTCTTGCGCCCGCAGATCTGTGGCGCACACGACCAACAACGATTGAAAACCTCCCAAGGCGGACCCCCACAGTTTTACCTTTTTTTTTTGCGACATCACGGTAGCACGCGCCAGTCTGCGATAAAACGAAGCCTGGATATTACTCCACACAAAGAATCTTCATCACATTTTGCGCCCTGCTCCTCCCCCTCCCCCCCCCTCTTTTTCCATTTTGCTCCTCACCCATCGTCCATCCGACTCCCCACACACGTTGCTGCCATGGCGACCGACTTCATAATGCCTCGTGTGCCAGCCACTTCCCAGGACCCTTTCTTCCAGCGCCTCTCCCAGCAGCAGCCGCAGCAGCAGCAGCAGCCACAACAGCAGCCACAGCAGCAGCCACAGCAGCAACAACCACAACAGCAGCAGCAGACTCGACACATCACTTTCCAGCAGCAGCAACAACAACTACTGCAACAGCAACAGCAGCTACAACAGCTACAGCAGCTTCATCAGCTACAGCAACAACAGCAGCTACAGCAGCAACAGCAACAGCAGATGCAACAGCTGCAACAACAACAGCAGCAGCAGCAGCAGCAGCAGCAGCCTTACCAATACAGTCCCGGCAATGCCCAGGCGCACCTCGCCAATGCGTCCTCTTCTTCGTCCTCGGCATCGGCCTCCTCCACCACCCTCGCAGCTGTGGCAACGCCATTTGTGTCTCAGTACCACCCGCAAATCTCGCCTCTGAGCACCTCCAACGGCGGCTCGCCCACATCGCCTAAGTCGTCCGTTTACCATTCGCGCCAGGTGCGCCCGCTCTACATCCCCGCTGTCCTGCGCCCGACGGAGTATCCATCGCGCGAAATCCCCGTCAAGACCAAGGCGCGCCGGCGCGCTGGCGCCGGCGGCGCTGGCGGCGATAAGAGCAACGGCGTTGGCGGCATTGGCGGCGCTCTTGCGCGCGCAGCGGCGACTGGCGACATTGTGGACGGCGACGACAACGGCGACGACGACGGCGACGACGGCGACGATGACAACACCGGCGAAGAGGCCATGCGCTCCAGCGGCAGCTTCATCAGTCTCCCCGGCCTGGGCGCCGCGCTCGGCATTGGCCGCCTGAGCCGCCGCTCCACCAACGACAGCGGCAAGTGCATGGATGCCAACACCACGTGGAACCTAGATCTCTTTCCCGAAGTCAACGCCCTGCCCTCGAGGGACCATTGGAAGGTGAGTTTTGGCTGTTGCATAAAGTGCTCATGTTTTGCTATCTTTGCCCAGACTGGCTGCTCACACACACTCCCGCCAGCCCGACCCTGAGTCGACAATGTGCGACGAGCCAACCTGCAAGAGGTTCTTCAACTATTTTACTCGGCGCCACCACTGCCGGCGCTGCGGCAACATCTTCTGTGACCTGCACTCGGCATATGAGATCCCCCTTGACGAGAAGGCCAACTACAACCCACGCGGCGCAAACTGCCGCGCCTGTGCCTATTGCTATCGCGAATTCAAAGCTTGGCGCACCCGCACAAGCAGCTCTGACCTCTCCAGCAGCGGCAGCGCCAATGCCAATAGCAGCGCCAACAACAGCGCCAGCGCCAGCGCCAGCACCAGCGGTGACTCCAGTGCCGCCGCCCTTGTCTCTGCCACTGCTGCCGCCAATACCGCCGCCAATACCGCCGTCAACGGGACGGCGGCCGACGCCAGCAGAGGCGCCGACGCGGCCAATGGCCGGCGCTCCAGTGTCAGAAACGGCGACTCGGCCAAGCTGAACCGAGCCGTGACAGCCCCGACCAGTCCTGTCATGGCGCTGACTGCCCGCCCTGGCGCCCCAGGAACGCCCACCATGGCCAAGACACCCGATGTGGCCAAGAGCGTGCCTGGCGACTGGAACTGGAGCACTTTCTGAGAAAATCACATCCCATTGTCTACCCAGACTGCCGCCATGCTTTTTTTTTTCTTATCTTGAAACTTGGTTTAATCTTCTAATCTCTTTATTTTTTTATACCTTATTTTATTTGCGTTTTCTTTTCCCTGTTTGTTCTGCGACTCTGCCTCCTTATAGAAAAGCGAACCGGATGATTTCTTTCTATCTCTAGAGAGACTGGGCCGACGGGGTCCTACGACGACTAGAAGACATAGATCTTTTTCTTGCTCGGAAATTTTTAGAACGTTGCTTGGGATTTATATTTATTTTCGTTTTTTTTCTCATTTTTTTTATCTTTTCTTTATTTTCTTGTTCTTTTATTTTTTATTTTTTACTTTTTTTTGGCTTCTGCTTTCTTTCCTTTTCCCTATTCTGACTTGCGGACAAGTGGCGTTACGACCTCGCCGCTGCTGTCCTTTGTCTCTTCTTTTGTTCAACTTTTTTTCCCTTCTCGTTTGGTGGCTTTTCATTTGCATCGTTTTCTTCTGTTGCTTTGCAGTATACCCGTTTCTGCCTTTTTTTAAAATAAAAGAGGAGAATATTGTCCATTTTATAATGGCTCAGGCAGTCTGGAGGACGGTTTCTTGTTTTTTTACTTCTACTGGCGTTTTCAGAACCGAGCTTGCAAGAATGGGCTGGATGCCACTACTGGAGGAGGAGAGTGAGAAATACAAACCACACTTCTTACCTTTCTCCAGACAAGGCTTGATCCTGCGTGGGTTGACGATTGTTGGGGTTTTTTTTTGGCTAATAGATCTGTCTGAGGAAATCGGCAAAAGATAATATATATAGCAGGGTAGGGTATGTACACGTTTATTTATAGGAAAAGGAAACGGATTGATTTTTTTGATACACACACACACACACATATATATATAATCGCTTGTGATACGTCATAGCAGCAGTAAAAAGGTCCGCTGAGAGAATCACACGCCGCACAAACGGACAGTGCTGCTTTTGCTCAGTGACGACGGAAGTGGATTGTCGTACTTTTCTTATGAACCTAGGGTTCAGGCTGCATACAGCAAAGACCCATTCCATTTGTTCCCTCTGACTCCCCGAGCTTCCCATCCCTTTGATCCTTTTGATCCTAACCAGTAAGGACACAGACACAGACAGACACAGACAGAACCAGTAGGACACAGACAGAACCAGTAGGACTCAGACACAGACAGACACAGACCAGACACATAAAAAACATAAACAAATAGAGCAACAAGGGGTTCGGGAAATCCAGCGTCTAGTAATATGGCCGTGAAATTGCGAGGCAAAGGAGATCAAAGGAGATCCAGAAGATACACAGAAACAGTAATATGACGGAATTCAAACAAGACACAAACAGTGTGCCACTCCCAAGCCAAAAAAGAGGAAACAAGTGCGAGCAAGCTAAAAAGCAAGCCCAGCCCCTCTCCCTTCTTCTTTCGCCCCCTTCGTCTCTTTTCATCTGCCTGCGCACCATCGCAAGCCACACGCCGCGAAACGTGTCAATCCAGTAGATGGCTCGGGTCCGACAGAGTCTCGTCGTTGTCGTCGGCCGGCGGGTTGCTCCCATAGCCGTACACGTTGCCGTTGGCATCCGCCCAGCCAATTCGTCGCCGCTGGGCTGCCTTTGTCCCGGCGCCGTAGAGCAGGTCCATGAGTTTGCCCTTTTGGTGGGAGCGCACACCTTCGAGGTAGGCCAGGACGTCTTCAATGCTGCGGATCTGAGCCTCCAGCGGCAGTGCAGCGCCGCCGCTTCCGCCGCTTCCGCTGCTTCCGCTGCTGCCGCCAGCACCGTTGCCGCCCCTTGCATTCCCGCTGCCCCTGTCCCTGCCCCCGCCACTGCCGATGCTGGCGCTGAAAGTGGTGGTGCTGTTGACGGAGCGCACAAGCGGCGACACCAGACGGCGGCGCAGATTCTCGAGCCCGGACTTGAGCGCCAGCAGCCGGTGGTTGTGCTCGACCAGAACGCCCTTGTTGCGGACCGTCTTCTCCCGCACATTGCGCAGCAGTTCGCGGTTGTCCTCGTACTTCTTGACCAGGGCCGCATTGGGCCCCAGCAGGCGTGTCCAAAGGCCCGACAGCAGGTCGGCGTGCTGCTCGTCCTGCACCGACGTCTCGCGCACAACAATGCGGGCCAGGTTGAGAAACTGCTGGTCGGCCGCCTCGAACTGTGCAAACAGCGCCAGGCTGTGCTGCAGCTCCGTCTGCACCGCCTCCTCGAGCACGGCAAGAAACTCGCGAAACGTGCGTCGCAGCGTTGCCAGCGTCCGCTGCGGGCTGGACTGCCCAAACACAGCCATTGCCACCTCGCCAATCACCGTCGGCTGCCCCGTCGCTGTGTTCTCCAGCAGCCCTGCCGCGCTCAGCACGTTATGGATGCGGTCGTACGCTGCCGTTAGCGGCGCCGGAGACGACAGCTGCTCAAGCTGCGACAGTTCGCGACGTGCCCAGTCCATGACGATCAAGATCCTATTACACATTCGTTTGCATTAGCATCGGACTTTCCCGGACAGACCGACGGTCGAACCTACAAAATGGAAAAAGCTTTTCTTTTCTACTTACCCGTCAATGTCGCCATCAATCTGGGCAAAAAACTTGGTCAGGTCAATGGCCAGCGTACTGAGGCTGTTGCTCAGGTCGTCCAGCTCTTTAGCAATGGTGTCCGCCGACGTCAAGTTGCTCCACCGCACACTCTCGCCTAGATCCCACACGGCCATGCTCGTGGCCTGCAAGTCAGCCACCTGCACCATGCCGTTCTCCGAATAGTAGATGAGCGGCTCGAAAGACTGTGCAAGCCGGGCCAGCTTGATCAGGTCGGGTACGGTGCGCAGGCTAGCCGGCTGATAGACGGATCGCATGGCGGCAACCGACAACAACGCGACCATGAACGTGCACATGACATGAGCCCACGACTGCGTGAACAACCGGACACAGCCTTGCACCGTTCGCACAGCCGTTTCAATCGGCTCGGTCCGATGTCGCACCTCGGCGCGCACTGAAAAACGGATGTCTGATTGTCGCAGTCAGTACTGAGAAGGATAACAGCAAGCAAAGCGCGAAAAAAAACCTACAGTTTTCAAGGGGCTCGTCCTCGCTCGTCCCAGCCTCGCCACTGACGGCGTCTATCGATCTAGTCGGAGGATTCGAAAGCCCACTCTCTGGCTCTGGGCTGAGCTCTTTTTGCGGACTGACACTGCCTGGTAGCCGGGTTCGAATGGCTTGAGCCAAGACGTCGTCATTATCTTCCACGTTTGGGTTGTCGCTCTGTCTGGCATCGCCATCGCCGCCAGTGCTGTCATTGAAGATGTCGTCCACATCAATGTCGTCCACATCGTCAAGATCTTCGTCGCTGCTGTCATACGCGGGGCTATTGTCACGCAAAAAATTGTGGCCAGACTCGATCAACGCGCGCCAGAGGACGGGAGCCGTCCCGGATGCGCTGTCTTCTGTGTGGCCGTCGCCGCCGCCGCCGGATGATGACCGGATTTGCGCCGACGTCACCGTGGGCGAGCCCAGAATGTTGTCGCGCTTGTGCCAGAAGCCCAAACTACGGTCTCCGTTTTCGAGGCGACGCCATGCTGGAGGACTGTAGCCACCGTTGGAAACTGAATCGCGCAGGCTCTCGCTGTCGGTCTTGAGGAAGCCCGAGTGGCTGGTCGACTGGCTGAGATTGCTTGGCTTCTGATCTAGATCCTTTAGCTTCACCTCCTGCACCTCCTCCTCCTCTTTCACCTGAGGCTGTGGCTGCTGGGAGGAAGGCGGTGTGAGGAATGGGTTTTGGTATCTCTGAAACTGTGGAGACCGTAGACGGCGACCACTCAGGCTGGCTGCCACCGATGGCTTGAACTCTTTGAAATCTTGCAGCGAACCGTCCGCATGCCGCTCCGAATGCGCTGCCCCCATATGCGCCATCGGCATGTTTCTTTTTCCCGCCGTCTCCGGTGCTGCCGCTATCGCTGTCGCTGTCTCTATCGCTGAAGCTGTCTCTGACTCCGGAGCTGTCGCTGTCGCTGTCGCTGCCGCCGAAGCCGTAGTTTAGGATGTCGCTATCTATGTCGTTGCCGCTGCCGTCAAATCCAATCGGGTTGAAAATATGGACGCCGGCAAAGCTGCTAAAGTGGCTGTCGTTGGGAGGCAAGTGCACGCTCACCTCGTCGACAGTTCCAGGTCGGAGAGTGCTTGTCACCGGGGACCTTGCAGGGCTGTCCTTCACACGGCTGGAGTTGCTGGTTCCGGGTTCGATTTCGGTTGTGGATTTGGGATTGGATTTGGTCTTGATTTTGGTTCGAACTTTGGCGTTACTACTGCCGGGGTTGACGTCAGAGCTATACTTGCTTTTGACGGGCGACCAGCTCAACTGTCTGCTCAGGTTGCCAATGACGCCCTTCTGTCCCCTCTGTCGCTTCTTTGGTGTTTCCTTTTCGGAGGTGATCTTAGGGCGAGCACCGCCTCTGCCGCCTCTGCCGTCTCTGTGTTCTCTGTGTTCTCTGGCTACAGGGTCGTCGTTGTTGCCGGCGTATTCAAGCTCCCTGTGCCGTAGTCGCCGTTGCTGTTGTTGTTGCCGTTGTTCCAATGGCGGCGCTGGGAGCGGCGGCAGTTCGCGATGGCGCGGGTCGTCAAGAAGGCGGACGTCTTTGTTGCGCAGCCGCAAGGTGAGGTGGTGCGCTTCGTCGTCGTCGATTTCAAAGACGTCCCGGCTACCAGCAGTTCTGCGGACTCTGGCAACGCCGCTCGGCTTCTGGATGCTTGCGTGATCTTGAGAGCTGCGACGGCGCAATCTCAAAAAATGCGGAATGGACGGCAGCTGCGGCAGGTAGAGGGAGAGGAAAGCCAAAAACACAACCAAAGCAACCAGGAAAGTACTGGGGGCAATGTGCACGCTTAGCAGTGAAACGTTATTGTGGACGGCAAAAAGAGGCTGCATGGAGCCCGAGAGACGAGGTGTGTCGTGCCTGCGTTACCGTTATTTGGCTGTTGGTGTTTTGCAGAGATAACGGTGAAAGCAGGGAGTGGTGCCAGTATCTCGGGGTGACAAAGTGAGTGTGAAGTGAGAGGGGGGGATGCCAGGAAAATGCTAGGTGTGGCAACTCAGGCCAAGAAGGAACAAAGGAGAGGAAAAGGCCGTGGCCGGCTGGGAAGGGGAAGAAAAACGTCGAGGACTCAAAAGTGTCAGCGATAGATATTGGGTTATAGGCTGCCACCTATTGAGTAATAGTGATGTCAAAAGGGCGTGTAACGTGGAGCAATGAATACATGTAAAGAGGGTAAAAAAAAAAAAAGAAAGAAAAAAAAATGCACCAGTTTCAAATGAAAGATCAAAGATGAAAGGTTCCCAAAGACCGAGTAAGGAGAAGTCCTGTGTTGCGAGCGGGTGTAATATTACGGCCTGCAAAATCGAGAGGTTGGGAATGTGAGACCTTGGAAACGACAAAGCAACAAGCAAGCTTGTCTGTGGGACCTGGGGCTTTGCTCAGGTAGGGAGGGGGGGTGGCGGGCGGAAAGAAAGGGACGAGTTGCTGCAGGTCGCTGCCGCGTTGCGAACCGCTTTTCCAATCACAAGGCTTTGTTCCTTGAGAACACTCTCATAGCTGGGACGACCCAAAAAAAGGAAAAAGAAGATGCGACGTCCGTCGTAAAGGACCCGCTGCTCTTTGCGAGGTGGCCAGACTTCGTGGCCCACCTCCTCTTTCTGCACAGCAACCAAAAACGAAAGAAAAGCAAAGGACGCCAAAACAGATGATGGGGAGATTTCTTCTGTTCCCAAACTCGGCGACAAAAAGCTGAGTCGTGAGTTGGAAGAGCAATAGTGATTTTCCTTTTCTTTCCTTTCTACATTTGCTGTCGTTATTATTATATCACAGCCTCTCAAAAAGTTACGTCTCTTTGGGAAGGCGCACGGTGTACATCCCAGACGGGTCAGTTCTTGCCATTTGTGACAACTCCTGGAGCATTCACAACAACAAAACAATACGAGGACTCAGTCCTGAATGACACCAGTAGCAAGAGAAAAAACGCTTGGGCTGCCGAATGTGGTCGTATTCTGGTTCCTTTGTTCCTTCTTTTCCTTTTTTATCCCTGTCCCCGGCAAAGGAAAGATGCAAAGTAAAAGCGTAGGGGGGTGCGCCTTCCCTCCCCTCCCATCCTGGCCTACCAAAGTAGGAAAGAATGGAACGCGTGTTAATGGGATATCAACAACACTTTGCAAACAAAAACAAAAGCAAAAGAAACCCCGCCAAAAAGCGGCCCCTCCTCGCCAGCACCAGCCCCCCTCCCCTCCCAAAAAACCACTTAAACTCGCGTTCGTGCCCGCGTTTTAGCGGGCACTGGCGCAGTGGCGGGGCCATTTGATTGGGCCACAAGTTCTTGGAGCGCGTAAAGTGTGTTTTGTTTATTTGTTTCTTCACCTCCTCTCGCATTTAATCACTAATACCCTATGGTTTGAAACCAAGCGATCACGTCCATGAAATGCACCATGCCCACTCCTGTTTTCTGTTCCCGCAGTAAATATGCCCAACGAGTCATGAGATCTACTCGTAGACTACTAATCGGTATTAGTACGCCGGAAAGAGACACATTCTGCCATTCGCAGCTATGCTTTATCTGAAGATATCGCTGGATGTTATCGTAGCTACCTGCTCCATCTTGGGTGTACACGAGATATCCAGAGGCAAGGCTGGCACTGGAAAGTAACAAACACCTAATTTGGGAGGAGGCTTGAGTCACAGTAGAGCGGCTCCACGAAGTCGAGGATTGAGTTGAGAGAGTTCATTTCTAGCTGGATATCATTTCATGCTTCTTTCATGCTTCTCTGACCATGCGAAGCAAAAAGTGCTTCGCACAGCTGAGGCCGCTACCATATCAAACCCTAAGGAACGGCACACAGAAGACGGGAAACCAGCCAAAACACTGACACGCAAACAGAACCGAACTCGCTACACAGCTCAATAGCCTCGCTCAATAGCCTCGCTCTGGATAAATCAAATCGCTCTCGCTACATGAACGGGCTCGTTCACGCTAGACCGATACAGCAACTTTAAAAAAGCAAAGAAAAAAATCATAAATGAGAAAGAGACAAAAATATAATATAGAGCCCACATGACCTGTGGGAAGTCACTTCTCGCTTGCGTTGCGCAATCGGCAACAAGTATGGCCATCGAACTGTGACGCGTTCATAGCATCGCTTTGCGACAGGATGCGATAAACCTGCGCGTGCACAAATGGAATATGGAGGGGGGCATAAAAAAAAAAGGCATGCTTTCGCTTTTGCTCCTTTCTCCGTTGTCGATTTCAGATAGACCAGCGATACTTTTTCCGACGTTCAAATTTCGGCAGGGGAAGACTCATCGATCTGGTTCGCCGCGGGTCTGACGGCTAATCGACCTTCGCATTGGCTATACTTCTCGCCGTTGGGTTGTTAAGGTTGTTCACTTGGTGGACCTGAGTCCGCCTGTATTTGCTCTGCTTGCGCAGGCGCTTCCGTGCCACCATGACGGGAACCGAACTCTTGGTGACGAGATAGTTGGAAAATGAGCCCAAAATCACACTGGAATGGTTAGCTTTGTAGGAAGGAAAGAGGGAGAACGCGACAGATGGATGGAGGGAAAAAAAAAAAAAAAAAACATACCCTTTGAGAGCGCTGCGCCCCCGACTTCCCAAAATGACCAATGTTGGGTTCACCAGATCAATGACTTCTGTTATGAGATGTCGTGGGTTCCTGCAGTGCAGCACTTCCACGATCACCCGCACCTGGAGCCGCGTCTTTCGTAGCAGTTTCGTGATACGGTCTGTAATGTCTTGAACAGCCCGGTGCCGGTCTTCCTCCGTCTTCGACAGCTCCCGCTTCAGTGGAAGGGTGGTCTGGCTGGCTGCGGCTGCGGCTGCGGCTACTGCTGTGGCTGCGGCTACCGCTGTGGTTGCGGCTGCGGCCGTGGCCGTAGCGGCCAAGTCGGCAGCTCGTCCGGAAGCCAAAGCCAAAGCCGAAGCCGTCGCCGTCGCCGTCGCCGTTGCAGCAGTTGCCGGGGTCGATGTCGCTAATGTCGCTACCGCCGTTGCGTTTGCAACGGGAGGCGCGGCGACTGGCGCTTTTGCTGTGGTCGTTGTTGCAACCGCTGCGGCGGCCTGGTCTCGTGTCGTTTTCAGCTCATCCTGAGCTTCGCTTCCGGGGATTCCTGCTTCTTCGTCCACGCAGTAGATCGCCACCAGCGTATCGCCATCGCGAAGCACAGTACCGACAGCCCATTCTAGCGCATGCGTGGACTCGTCGCTGAGATCCGTGGCCACAAGATACTTCCGCGGCCGGCGGTGCTCCTCCTCAATGGCTTCCTTTTGGACCTTGGCATAGTCGCCCCGGTAGATGATCCGAATGGAGCGCTGGGCCTCGGGCGTCTCCATGATGGGTGTCATGGAAAACGACAGTTTCTGTGCCCGCCTGATATCCGTGTATTCGGCTTCGTCCTCGGAATCCCACGGCGTACGCGAGCGCGACCGGGAAGGCGTGTCGAAGCTGCTGGCTGGGTGCACAGCAGCCTTTCCGGACTTGACTTTCTCGCCCGAAGGGCTGGTGACTGTGATCTCCGGCTCGTCCAAAAGCGACCGGTACTGATAGGCTGGCCGGGAAGACGCTACTTGAATGCCTGTAAGGGGATTTGTCAGCTGTATATCGCCTCTGAAACACCTTCGTTGCGTTCTTTTCTTCATTATTGGCTCCAAGACAGACGACTTATAACTCACGTTCTTCCTCGGCTGCCGCTAGCAAGCTCCGCGGTTGTCTTCCGTCTTGCGGAGATGCGGGCGACCCCGTGCTTTTCGACAGGCGCAAGTCACCGTCAACACTGCGCGCCGCCTTACGGCCGCGATTGACCTCGTCGTCGTCGGACGAGCTGATATCATCTTCGCTGCTGTCCTCCGGCAAATCGTCTCCATCCGGGCTCAAGTAGTCTTTAGTCAGACGGCCCCCGTTAACGCTGCCTTCGTCTGACCGCTTCCGCAGAGGGAGGGCGCTGAGACTGCCGCCCGAGCGCGCCAGGTTTGCATCCGACAGCCGGCGATAGGCATTGTGCATGTCCAGTCCCTGGCTCTCGGAAAGCAAAGCTTTGCCGGCCGGGCTCAGTGCTCGGCCCAAAGCCACGCTGGGCGAGTTGGAGCGTGCGTTGAGGCGGCTGTGTGGCGACTTCGAACTGGAAGCGTGTCCTCCGGGGCCATGCATGGAATTTCGGCGGCCCTGTGGTCCGTTCATGCGGCCGCGCAAAGGAAGGCTGTGGTTCGGCAGCACAAGGTTGCTGATGTCGACGCCACGCATGACCTCGGCCATTGAGCTTGTCGAGCGCTTGTTGGACCCGATCGCTGGCGCGGCTCCCCCCTGAGGCCCACGCCGGTGCAACGCGGGATTCTCACGGCTCGTGATAATGTCGGAAAACTGATAGCTCGAAGTCACGTCTCCCCGGCCAGGCGGGGGGCGTGGCATGGCGTCGACGGGCTTGGGCGAAGAGTCAGACAGCGTTCTGGGATGAGAGCCGACCGCCGGCGGGCCGCCGAAGAACTGGTTTTCGCCAATAGGATGCAGCCGGCTGCCCGAGTCTTGCGACTGCGCACTATGCACCGGCTTCAAGGGCGACAGCTGCGGACTGTCTCCGACGTCCAGCATACTGCGAAAGGGGGTCTGCGACGGGCTAAGTGGCGGACTGTCAATGTCCAGCATGCTTCGCACGGGTGCCGTTGCGCGCGGTGGGCTTCTGCTGACAGCAGCAATTGAGCTAGCCGAGCCAGCGGACGGAGGCGGCTCCAGGTCGCTGTCAAAAGTCAACATGCTCCGAATGGGGGAGCGCGGACTCGTGTACGGCGAGGCGGACCTACCGGCGCTCGCGAGACTCGGCGACCGCCTGCTCGACGATTTGTTGCCCGTGGCTGCACGACCCTCGAGCAATGCCAAGACTTCCCTCCGCTCCTCGTCCATCATGGCCTCCATGGACATTGGTTTGTGCGACATGGTGGGCAAGCGGGGGTGGTCTGACGGACACAGTATCGCTCACGTGAAAACCGACAAAAAAGAACGAGAGGTGTATGACGGTGCCAAGAACCGCACAAAAAATGCCAAGCAAGAGAAGCTGTGAAATGAGCGGGCGTCGTTGCCGCCAAGCCGGAAACGTGGTAAAGATCGTTGAGAAACCTTTGGCGATGATCGCTGTCGAAGCTGTCTGGAGGGGCAGGTTTCAGAAACCACGCGGCCGAAGTGTGACAAAAGCGTGCCCAAGCAAGGCAAGAGAAAGGGCAACACAGGGGAAAAAAATCGCCTAGGGCGCGAAAATGCGCTCTTGGCAGCTTGGCACCTTTTGCAATGCCAAAAAAAAAAGAGGGCCAGATCAGATAGACTTGCTCGCTTGGGTGGCTGTGCCAGACTAGAGAAACGTATCGCTCGCAAAGTCGATCGAGTGCCTCGCAAACTCCCAAGGCAACAGGGAAAAATGAGAGATATCGATGTTGTCCGTAAATGATGTTCAGAGTTCAGAGGGAGTCGCAAACCATGCACGTGAATCAGTAATGAGCCCAATTTTTTTTTAATCAATTTTCCTCGTTTTTCGTGCCCCGTTTCTCGCCCCCTCTTTTATTGTTATTCTCCTAGTCGGGAAATACGATATCGCTTCTCGTTTATCGTGGAATGATGGTTCTTGGAGCTTGCGGCGACACAGTGACCTGGAGAATCAGCATTGTGTGCGTAACAGCAAACCAGTTCTAAATCGTTGCTCAGTGGCGGCTCTCAGCTCAGCTCTTGTGTTGCTGGTCACCGTCGTAATTCCACGTTTTGTCCTCTGACTTGGCGAGAGAAATACGGGTAGTGTCAAGCTCAGCAACTCTGATCCGAACAAAGGGATGCGGCGCCGCCTCTTATATTAATTGCTTGTACTCGTATGGATACGTCAGTAGTGGTCTGTAGTGGTCTGTAGTGGTGGGGCTCGCTGGTAGTCTTCCTTGGCGTTTGGCTTGTCAGAACCCAAGAGGAGGAGGGCGGAGACGATAAATAACGGAGCAAGGCAACAGAAGTATGAGGTAATACTGCAGACTGAAGTCCAGCTGTTTCGACGAATGGGGCAAAATATGGTATATACGGAGAAGGCGTTGTGAGGAGATAAGTAGGCCTAAAAGGGAGGAAAAGAAAATTAGAGAGAGAGAGAGAGAAGGGGGGGGGAGGGGCGAGCAGTTAGAAAAAAAAAAGTATCGTATTATTATTACTCTGCAAAAACTGACGAGAATGACAACAACTGCTGCAATCGGAGAAAGCGTTTTGATTGCTTAGTGCGAGTTTTTGTTTTCACTGGGTGGTTCTGCTGCAAGGCCTGCCGTGTTGGGTAGGACCTGCCTTGCGATATTACGTCGTATTACTGCCGAGCTTGGTTTGATTGGCGGCAGAGCTGGGAAGGCGTAGTGGAAGCGGAAAATTGCCGCAGAGCAAAGATAAACAGCAGAGTACGAGTACGACGTATTAATACAGCCCGGTTTGAAGTGAACACGTAAGAAAGCTGCGAAAACAAAAAGAATATAGGTTATAATAATATGGATACTTGAACTTGTAACCCTAGATGTCTTGTTTCTGCCAAACAAACGCCAGTACCCTCATTATCTTTTACTTGAATTGGACCACAACGGAAGGAGGGGTCAATAAGAAGCCCACAATGGGCTGGTGCTGGTGCTCGAACCTGGCTATTGGTCTAGGCGCTTCTACCAGCTCAGCTCAATGGGCTTACGGCGTGTTCCGTGCTTTGTCCTTTTTAGCCCCGTCTACCGGAGTATCGCATTCAAAGAGCCAGCACGTGCATTTGTTGCCTTTTGTCAGTGGTAAAAAGGGCTGACCACGCCACATTTTCTACGTCGTAATACGAGTAAAAATCGTATTACTGCGCGCTTATACTCCGTATTCTATGATCGAAACCCGACCTATGTTATGGGCCGTGTTCCGTCTTCAGTAATAATCGGTAACTGACGTCGTATTACTCTCCTCTGCCAAACTGCCAAACCGCGTCTTGCTTTTCCCGAGAGAGCAGTCTCAAAGCCAGCTTTGGCATTTGGGGGCGGAGGCTTAAAATGTTTCTTCCTTAGAAACAAGTCGATGTTACTTCAAAATAAATTAAGCACGGAAGTAGGCGGCTTTCTGTTTGGAGCGGCACCCGAATTAGCCAACAGCATTAACTCTTTGGATTAAGACTCAATTCGATGGATGGCTTGTTCAAAAAGCACACCATAATTGTGCCCCGTGACCTCAACGTCGGCGTACCGAGCAGCACGGTGGAGCTCGAACTGTCCCCACATACCCGGTTGGACTCGTCCTTGTGCTTTGGAGATTTCCGGGTTTGTCCTGGGCCTCCTTACCGCAGCTTTTTGAATTGCTTGCTCGTGCTGCGGGCCTGCCGTTGTCATGGAGAAAGCCAAAAAGGGCGAGCAGACAAGACAATGGCATCGTAGTCGACGAGGCGACGATTAGTGGGCCGGGTAAACAAAAGTTTTGTACATTCCATTCTAATTCTAGAGGTAAGACTACATACGCCGCAGCCCTGCCATTGAGTCTGGGCTTATAATTTGCTTGCTGGCTTCACCAGCGACAGCTTCTCCTTCAGTGTCGTTTCGGCCTCCTCCTCGATGCGTGCCAACAAGGCCGCACATGTCGGAATGTCATGGATAAGACCAATCACTTGGCCAGCCGTCCATACCTTTGTTGTCCCCGTTGTTAGCATGCAGAAGGAATCAAAGGAGAGGGAAGGAGGGGGAACAGGACTGAAGGGACATGTAACCCGCAAACCAGCATCGACGGAGAGGAAAGGGGGGGGCAGCAGGAGCTGAAGGGGCTTTGGTGACTCGCAAACACAGTTCACAGTTCACTTACTCCGTACTCAGGGTCGCCGTTGATGAATACCTCGCGTCCGCGCTTGCCGCTGACATATGGCGCAATCTCGGAGAACTCGCCCGTCTTGCTCTCGCGCTCCACCTTGAGCGCCTCATCTGTCACCTTGTTGCGAAACAAGCGCGACGTGTTGCGCCACCGCCGCAGAACCAAAGCTGTGTCGGTCTCTTGTGCCTTGACAATCGTCTCCTTGATGTTCTGGTGGATGGGCGATTCCACAGTGCACATGAAGCGCGTGCCCATGTTGACGCCGCAGGCACCCAGACACAATGCGGCGGCCAGGCCCTGACCGTCGGCAAAGCCACCCGAAGCAATAAACGGCACCTTGAGCGTTTGCCGTGCCCTGCTCAGCAAAATGAAGTTGGTAATGTCCGACTCGCCCACGTGGCCCGCACACTCAAAGCCGTCAATGGACAAGAAGTCAACGCCCAGCTTGACGGCGCTCTGCGCGTGCCGAATCGTCGTACACTTGTGCAGCACAGTCACGCCCGCCTTCTTGAGCAGGGAAATGACAGGGCCCGGGCTGTTGCCCGCCGTCTCCACAATGCGCACGCCCTCGTCAATCACAGCCCGCGCGTACTCCTCGTAGTTTGGCGGTACCAGCGAAGGCAGAAGCGTAATGTTGACACCAAAAGGCTTATCCGTCATCTTGCGGCACCGCTTGATCTCGTCACGAAGGGCCTTTGGCGTGGGAAAGATCAAGGCTGTTATGATGCCGAGACCACCGGCGTTTGACACGGCCGATGCAAGTTCAGCATACCCTTTTCGCCGTCAGAACAATTGAAAGACTACCCAGACTGCGCATTTTCGCTTTCGCCTGGATGAAAGCCGGCTCTTTCTAGCCCAGCCAACCTTGAGATTCTCCGTGAAAAAAAAAAAAAAAAAAAAAAAAAGAGGAACAGGTCCACGTACCAACATGCATCATTCCACCCTGCACCACAGGAACTATCAAAGCCAGACAGGCAAGTGTTAGCTCTCAGGTCAATGTGCTAGAAAATCGAGTGCCCTAATACCAGTGTGTTTTGCACCATACCCTTGATCCCCAGCCTTCTCGTAAGCTCCGTATTGAAAGGCATCTTCGCTGGTTGGGCTTGCCAATGACTAAAGCGCTATGGTTGAAAAATCGTTTAATGCAGATAAAGATCCAAATAACGTTCGGAATATCGAGAGAGTTGCAAAAACTTTGGAAGAAATGACATCGAAAACCCAAACTGTTGACGTTGGAAGGGGAAAAAGGGGAACTGTCTGTAGCTTTCATTGTTGGCCTTGGTGTTGGTCGAGTGAAGTAAGATGCCGAGGTCCAGGGCCCAGTCCACTGGAACACATGGGCAAAATAGCTTGCCCGAGGCATGCGGGGCAAGCGAAAGCTCCGCTCTCTCCGCATCGAGGCTCAGATTGCCAGGAGCTCCTGATGACTGGTATTATTACAAAATCCACTCTAACCGAAAGAGATTATCGCTTTCTGAAATCTATCATGCGTCAATTATACGACGATGTGTGGTGGTATTTTTTTTTTTTTTGTAGAACGCGGATTTACCGCGGAAGCTTTCTCAAAAGATTAGGCTCCCTAAAGATTCAGGCTTCGGATTTGTCGTCACTGATGAAGAATATTACATACCTATATCTGTTCTTGGAAGCTTTTTGCTATCTCTAAGTCTTTTGGACCCCTGAGTAGCGTGCGAGAGTCATGTAGATGGCGAATAATACCGCCAACGAGGCTGAGGTAGCTTTTGACTATCAACAGTGCTGTTATCAGGTCGCTTCTTCAGGGCATTTTCTTGATTCTGTTGTGCACATTCGCATTCTTATACTAGCCAATTGGGCTGTGGCAGCTAGAATCCTTCCAGGAGGAAGTCAAAGACCACGCATCAAGTAATGCAGCATGGGTTGATTGGGTGGCTCTACTTTCGTAGAACAGAGTGGATTGTGCCGAATCATTGCCGTATCACAAAACTGATGCCTGAATGGAAACCTCCCAACCCGCCCTCCGTAATACGCCTTCCAATCATCGCCAGAAACTGGCCCTCAATGGGCATGACATCTTTAATGCTGCATGGCCATTGCTTTCGTCCCACTGAAGAGAAGCAGAGGCTCCGTTCTCAGCCTCTATGTTCCGTGCTTGGCGTGCTTTGATCTTTGTAAGACACCGTTTGGTTGGGATGCGATAATGCCACACGCAAAATATGCCGAAAAACACTCTGTTGACGTGCTCTTCTTTGCTGACTGAGACTGTTGGGGTAGGAGAGCCTGTTTTCGTGTGCCTGCCACTCGCGGCTTCCTCCGTAAGGTGCCCATGCCGTCAGGGTGACAAGGCTCCTTCTGCTTTTGAGTCACTGTTTAGAGGCTCTATCACACCTCCTTCTTGCCTTTTTGGCAAGAATCATTTGCACCGTGAACTGATTTGTGGCGTAAAATTATACGTGTGTGATAGGATTTGTATATATAAAGAGGACTGGTCACCGCGGACGCTACTCGCACATTCTCTGTTCTTCTCTCTTTTTTTCTTTCCATTCAATAATGTAGGAGCATGCCACTGTGGACGCGTTGGGGCTCTTTTCTTCTTATGTCTTGTCTTCCTATCAGCTACAGAGACGTCCTGCACCCAATTACACATGATCCCTTTGCCGAAGACGACTGTTTTGTGCTCATGTCGTTACCAGCTAAGATGGCCCAAAGAAAGTGAGGTGCATCACATATACAAAGAGTATTAATGCAGTGTTCACTGCAACAGCAATTTCTTTCCTCGTCCTTTAACGGCACAGTTGGCGGCACCTGATGGTAAGCCTCCTCCGTTGTTCCCATACACACGGTCTCTTGCAACTGTCTGATGAGTATTAACAGACACTAAACCTAAGAGAACACAACTTTGACAGCTGGCGCAAGGACTGCGACTGCACGTCACTCAAATTTACTGCGTCAGGCTGTGATCAGTGAATCAGCTCGTGTCAGCCACCAGTTATTGTTGGCCTACTCCGTTCTCTCCTCTAATTTCTTCACTGAGGCGGATTTGACAGAAGGCGATGGATTTCTACGAGTAGCTTTCTTAACATTATCCCTGAATCTTTTTGGTAGACAAGTGTGGGTGAGGGTGCGAACCTAAAAAAAAAGAAAAAGAAAAAAGAAAAAAAAAAAAAAGACATAAACTCTAATTGTGCACAGTTGGGCTCTTGACGAAGCGACCAATAAGCTAATAACGGAAAGCTCGTCATCCCGGACAACATGGGCCTGATGGCGGCCTTACTGCTGTTTATGGGATACCGGTGAAGAGCAAGCTAGCTGTCTGGTCAGACGTGTCTGTTGCTGGCATACCCCGCTGGCAGTGGGATTTAGCTTCATATGAGCTGGCACAATACTTTGCAGCCTCAAACAGAGAGCACCAGCTGAGTCTCGCTCTGCATTGGGCTGCACTCCCCACTCTCCATGGTTCGGGTTCGGAATGGATGCCGTATTCTACGCATAGAACGGGATCGCATCTGATGAGACGCTTAAACTGATTTCTGGTGGCGAACGCCACGACTTTCACATACGATGGTCACATCATCTCTATTTTCCAGGAAGGGAGTTATGTCACACTCCCCCTGAGCATCTTACCTGGCTACGAAGGGCACCCCCCCCTCCCCACCTTTTAACCATTTGCACATCGGTTTGCCTGTAATCGTCACCTCCGACGATACAAAGCAGTACTTGCCAATTCGGACATTGCCAAAAATCCGCGTCACGTAAGGACTGGGGAAAAAAGGGGGGTGGCATTGCAAAGCAAGAGAAAAGGGAAAGTGTGGAACCGAAAAAAATGTTGAAGACGTGGAGGTGTCGCATACAGCTGAAAAAGTGCACAGCCAGACCGCCTCTTCATATGGATACGTGCATGAGTTGCGCCCCTGTCAACGCCTCAACTTCACTGCCCGAAGCAAACACCGCTCACGAGTCCGGAGCCATAGCCTCTTGTGTACTCCGGCCTCTGATGTTAACACGTATGAAAACCACAGTGCTATCGAAACAAGCCCAACACCAACTCACCACCAAACGGACGTCCCGGAGCGGGATGAGGTGGCATTGTCCAGTGGTGCCTTACATGGGCCCAGCCACCCATCAGATGACGTAGTGGTCGTTCTTCACTTCTAAGACCCCTTTGAATACGACATACGTTTGCATAGACCACTATGATGAGCCTTCGGATCAAACGTCGAAAACTCGAGAAGATATTCTTGCGACAGTCAATCAGGGATCAATCGCATACCATATTTTAAGGCGGAGAAAGTGTTCTACAACAAAACGCCGCCACAGACGGAAAATAACAAACCTGGCCCCTCAGAATGATGCAAACGGGGCAAGATAGTCACCTTCGGATTCCACAGTTGGATTTCGGGGAAAAGAACCAAAACTGCGAAGAATAATACACGGCGGTTGTACATTTGTCCCGAGACAACTATAGCCAGGTAACCTGACAGAAGTTTTGAGAAAACCCAAGCATAAAAAAACCCAATTACAAAGCCAGCGCGACATATCCTTACACATAAGCGCAAACAACACCACACTCGAAACGCCTCGACTATGTCCCGGAAGTGCTGACATCAGATGTGTCTTATTTCTTTGGGGATTATTGGACTAATCTCTGCTCCTTCAACCTGATGCCCTTCGAGGAATAGTTTTGTTCAGCAGGCGTTTGCAGATTTGAGACACTTTCTGAAGCCCAACAAAATATCAATTTATAAATCAGGAGCAAAATAAAAGAATACGAAAAAAGAGAAGCTGCCACGTCTTTGCCTTTGTGGTACATGTACCTGGCAGCTTGGGCACGGCTAACTGCATCCTCATTTCGGATCCCAATACTGCCTATTTGCTTTCTTGTTACACTGCAAGCAGACGAATGGGCTATCGTCATGTCTTTCTCTTTCCGACAGAAGTTTTGCAAGTCTTTCCGAGTTTCGTGCCTTCCTATGCTTGTGTCGGGAGGGTTGGTGAGACGTTCATATCGATGGCAATTGTTTCAGTCAAAGCACCGCAGGCTGTACGAGTCCTGTTCGCACGAGTTGTGAATGTGGCCTTCCTCTTTTACCTTTTGTGATTGCCAACGGCAAGACTGCTACCCCATGACAGCCGACTATCTAACAGCAAACACCGACCATTTTCTCATTTCCCATCATTTGTTCCACAGTTGTACAATGTATTACACTCAAGAACAAATGGCGAGCTGGTTTGCTTCATGCAAGTAGTCATATGAGAGGCCCCTCTCTTTATTCAATCTTCCCTTCTTCGGTAAAGTGCCAAGAAAGCTTACATGGCTGAACAAGAGAGGGGGGGAGGGGCCTTCAGGAAAAGAAAAAAAAAAGACAAAAAAAAAGTTGAAATAAAGCAGCAGAAAAAAAATTGGACAGCAACCAAACGTAAAGCAATCGGAGGCCCGTCCCAGAAGAGGCATAATAGAATACGAACAACAAACAGATTGGGCAGATATTGTTTTGGTGGTCAACGAAAAGTTGAAGCAAATGAAATCCGCGTATTACTCAATGAACATTCCGTCTCATCGGGAAGCAACAGACAAAAAAGCCCCAACTAAGCATCATTTGCACACAAAATGCAGCCACCCGTCGGTTGTCTAATGCCCCTAGGAAGCCAGACATTATGAACAGGGTGGTGTCTATGAGAAGGGCCAGCATGTGGTTTCCAATTAAAAAGGAAGAAAAAAGAAAGCAAAAACGAAACAACAAATTCAAAAAACGACCAAAGTAAGGCAAAACGACTCCACATTATACTATCTAGTGTCATGTCTTGCTGCCACGACAGCGAGAGCCTGCAAGGCCAGGTCTGCTGAGATATAAACTGACCTTCTCTCCCCCCTTGTCTCCTTTTTGACTCTCGTACTTCTTTCGCTCTCCTTTTTTTTCTTTTAGTCGAAAAGCTCTAGCCACTACCAGACCTCTCTATTCTTTACACGAGTACAGATCCGCCCATAGATTAACTTTATTTTTTCTCGCCTCTAGCCGTCGCCCGCTACCCCTGTCACTGCTCTGATTAATTTTGGAAAGCAAAATAGCTTATTTGGACAGAAACCTATCCTTTCCATTTTCCAGCTCTCGGCCACACATCTTATACATAAGTTTTTTATTTTCCCTCACTTCAACAAACATGCCTGCTTCTCTTTCTGGCTCAGTTTCCAGCAATGGTTCGTCCAGCTGGCAGAAAAAGCTCTCCGGTGAGTTTATAAAAGGCTGATTTATAACTCCAAGCCTGGCAAAACTTAGACTAAGCTGACATTTAATATCAGAGGCATGCAAGGAGTGCAACATTGACCCCCCAAACTTCCAGATATTTTCCGACAGACGAGGTAATATAGCACCATTTTTTTTTTTTTTTTCCTCAATTTTTTTTTCTGCTGCTCGACGAGTAAAAATGTTGACCAGAACACATTTTCCCAGGTGGTCGTACCGCTTGGTCGAGTCGCGTGTCGGTGTATGGCTCCATTTTTGCGGCTCGCTTTTGGTATGATGGAAAGAACATCAACAATGCCAAGGAAGACGCCGCTGAACTGGCTTTGACCTGGTTGATGGGCGGGTCTAACCCGAGCTCCCCGTCTACCTCGCGATCTGGCTGGAATTAGCCGTGTCAACGGGTCGTCCTTCTGTCTGTTTAATGTGACCAAGACGATCTGTGGCTTTCTCTTCTCTTGTTCTTGTGTTTTTCCCATTCTCTTTCTTCGAATTTTTGTTTTACTGTTGCCCTTCTATGGCCTTTTTTGCTTTCTTTTGCCTTTCTTTTGCCTTTTTTTGCCTTTTTTTTGCCTCTTTTGCCTCTTTTGATCCACTGCTACTGTGCCATGTCTTGCAGCTTTTTGTGGATTCGTGGATTCGTGGATTCGGCCTTTTTTTTCGGATGGGTTCAGAGATTCTGTCACAGCGCACAATGGTTTCGTCAGACGGAAAACAACACATCACAATCCGTCATGTTTGGGGTTAGACACAAAAGGGAACTGGATGTGCCACACGGCAACCAAAAAAGGAAAAAAAAGGGGGGAGGGGAGAGAGATGGGATAAGAGACAAGCAATCACATCGCTTAGCAGTGCAGAGGTCAGGCATGGATGGCACTGAGGCTTCTACTGTGTCAAGTGTGTGTCGCTTAACGACATGTTCGGGGGGTTTTTTTTTATGGCGAACTCGTTGGCAGTGCAGTTTCTTGCCGTCTCTCTGGTGGTGTTTTTTACTGCCTGGTTTGTTCTGAGTGGTTTATTGGCTCATCGTTTGACTTGTTGTTTGGCTTATCTTTTTATTTTCTTTTGCACGCTGGGAAAAAAGGACATGGAACACGGGACTGGTATTACTTGGAGGGTATCTAGATTTCATTGGTATGAGTTTATGACAAACCAAAAAAAAAGCCAAAAAAAGGCAAAGGCAGGATAGCTAGAAATGAAGTCTGATGTTTTCTCTTTTATTTCTTTTCTTTTCGCCAGTGGCGGGTACATTGTGCCAAGTCTGCATTTGTTTTTGCTCTTCTGGAGACGACAACGATGAGATTTGCTGGTGCACGAATCCATCCATACGAGTAGACGGGTAGGGGAACAAGGATATATCCTTTTTTAGCAGGGCCATTTCGCCTGGACTTCTCTTTATTGACATATTTCCAATCGCTAAACCTCCGGGAGGCCGGAGCTGCTAGCGGGCAAAAGACGAATGGCAAACCCAGATGGGAAAGTTCAGCTCAACGGGTCAGCACTTGAGGGCTGGAGCTGAGAGGGGGGGACGGCCAACTTGCTTTGCCTTTGCGTATTATTACGTCTTTTTTTTATTTTGAGTGCTGCCACTTGTTTTGTATTTTTTTTTGTCTCCTCTCCCGGGCTACGAGACGCTGCTGAGACCTCTCAGGCTTGCCCGGTCTCACCTCCTCATGCAGATGCCCAATCAGCCACTTCCACCAACGAGCTACATTGAAACAAGTACTTTATCTCAATTCCTTGCAGCAGCGTATGTATCTTGACCTGGTCGTTTTCTCTTTTATGTCTTGAACCCTTTTGTTTTCTTCTGTTCGTCTGCTCTTCTGTTTTCTTCTGTTGGTTTTTTTTTCAAGGTTCTTCTTTCTGTGTCTGCCCCCGAGCCCATGCCCCTCTTATTTTTTATTTGCACATGACGACTTACACCCCGTCCTCTCAAATCCTGCCTGTGGCTTCTGAGCCGTGCCTAACCCTTTCGTGCCCCTCTCTTGCTGGGATGACCCCCATCCGACCCCATCGCATGACCTCTGCTCGGTCCACGGAGTGTGTCGTCCTGGTCTGCCATTTGTCCGTTCTGGACAAAGCTACGAAGCTGGTGAAAAGAGGGAGAGCAAGCCGAAGGTGGAGAGCCGAGTCACTGCACTGAGAAAAAAATGTGTTTGATCCGGCTTTCATTGCGTGGAAAGCAGTGGAGAAATGGCAGTGGCGGTTACTTTTTTCTGTTGTTTCTTTCGGGGTTTTTTTTTTTTTTTTTTTTTTTTTGCTTCCGCAGTAATACTCGTAAAATTCAAACAAAAAAAGCCCACTTTGACTTTTGAAGCCTCCTGCACGCCGAACACGGGAGCCCCGACGGTCTGTTCAACCCAGCCACCCCCCCTCCCCCCCCATCCCTCCCGCGCAGGCCAGGCCACTTAGATGTGACCTCCGCATAGCAAGGCCCCAAAGACGACTCGTCGCTTCTTTCTTCTCATTGTCTTTCACCCCCCCCCTCCCCTCCTCCCCCCCTCCCAACCAAATTTTCGTGTGCTCTCCTCCTTACCAACCCCTTCTTAGGCGAGCATCACACCCGATCCAAATCTTTCGCGTCCCCCTCATTTTCCCTTCCCATCACACAGAAACAGCAAGCAGATGGGGAGGCACAGCAGAGATCATTTTCTCTCCTCTGCAGCTGCTCGTAATCACGAGACCTGTGGGTCTGGAGCAGGGATAGGCTTGAAATTTTCTGGGTAGCCATGTATTGCTCGTGCGAGAGCGCTCTGTATTACCAGGTTGGCAAGTGATGAGAGAGAAACAGCCAGGTCGGGCATCATGGTTACCTTGGGCGTAGCCCTGTCTCATATCCTCTTTTTTTTTTATCTCTCTCTCTCTCTCTCTCTCTCTCTCTCTCTCTCTCTCTCTCTCTCTCTCCTTAGCTGGCCCGGCCAATTCCGCAATCTCTGGGTAAAAGAGAGACAAGAGACATATGCGGGTATGACTCGTATTGCGCCGGGGCCTGTCCTCCTTGCTTGTGGAATCAAGAAGACAAGGAGGAAAAGGCGGTGTCACTGTGCGGAAATCCAGGCTTCACCACAACGCTCGTTCTCCTTGCAGACTGAATGCACTCCTCTCCACCCCCCCCCCCTTCTTGTTGTTGCGTCTTTTCTCTTCTTGGGCTGCGTTTTCTTACCGCCACACCTCCCTTTTGTTTTTCTGCTGATCCCTTCCAATTTCTGCCTCTTGCGTAAAGAGTAATAATACTGCTTTGCAGATGCTGATCTTCGTATCCGGACGCTCCTTTTCCCTTGACTTGTGGCGGTCTGACAAACAACGATGGGCGACAACGCACCCACACACGCATGCACACGCACACAAAGCAAGAACATCGCAGAAATGAGAGACAGTGCTCTGCCAAAGAGAGAATAGCTTGCAGTTGAGCCTGCGCTGGTGTGTGCTTCCGTCTACGGAGCGTTTTGTGTTTTGGCGAAACAACAAAACTCGCGGCGGACAGGCCGACTGCACAGCAGGCTGCGCCCCCCCTCTTTCCCACTCTTTCATTTCTCTTCTTTTCTCTTTCGATCCCTGGTCCAAGCAGGGAGCCTTCTCTTTCGATCCCTGGTCCAAGCACGGAAGCTCTTCCTTCTCTTTCGATCCCTGGTTCAAGCAAGGGAACTCTTCTTTTTTTCTTTCGGTCCCTGGTCCAAGCAAGGGGAAACGGTCTAGACTGCCTTGCTTGTGGCAAAAACACGGTGTGATGCTGTGCTTCGCCGGAGCGGCCCCTTGAATACGGAGCACGCCTGAAATGTTCCCCGAAAGCGTCGTGAGCAAGCGCTATTGGCAAACCGGAAAGCGTAATTTAAAAACAGAAAATGTAGTACGACAGCGTGCGAGACAAAAAAAAAAAAAAAAAAAAAAAAAAAAAAAAAAAAAAAAAAAAAAAAAAGCCACCGAAAAGGACGATTCCATGGCTCTTACTGCTCCTGAAAGCGAAAAAGGATGGGCAGACAATAACAACACATCATTCAAAGACGCAAAACCGCGCACGCCATTGTCTACGCCCAAGTCACTTAAAGGCCAAGGACGATGCACTACGAGTATGTGTGTGTCGGTCCCTGCCAAGTTGACGAAGCCAAGAAGAAGGCCGTGGAAGGGCGTTTTGAGAAGGAATAAGCGACAGGATTACATACAGAAAAACGCTTTTTCTCCGCCTCTCGTACGGAGTATATATCCATATGTCCGTACGATATAATACGTCGTACGTCTAAAGAGCACTTTACTACTTGGTTGGGCCTGTCGTCCTCGTACGTACGACGTATTATTATCCATACTCTGTAGTAGGAGGCGTTTCCCCTCTGGTTCCCCTCTCTGTCGGCGATTATTTAGGTGGTTCTTGGGCGGCGGATGCTGCCGCAAGCCTGTACCGATATTCATAGCGACCATTTTTAGCGCAGTAATACGGAGTACGCTAACCAATGCTGGTATTCCGAATGCTGAGAAATGGAAAAACAAAAAGTGGACCAACCCCGACCGGACAAACAGCTCATCCGGCGACAACCAAAAAAAAAAGAAAAAAAAAAAAGGAGCTAGGAAAAAGAACGTCGAAAGGGAAAACACGCTCATGAAGGGTACGCATCTGATGCGTGATCACGAGACAGCCCGTCATTCCGCCGATGCAGAAAACGCTCCGTGTCGCAGTGTCCTTTTTTTTTACATTTCTGATGGAAAGAGGCTCTGCTTGACACGGAAAATACACAATTGACATTGCGTCGCACGCGCAAGAAAGCTCTCGAAACGACCTTCTTTCTTGTGAGAGCCAACACCTCCAATGCCTTTGCCATTGCGGCTGGCGCCGCTGTGGCAGAACACGCGATGCCTGGCCGTCTGGCCTAGCCGGGCCGCGACAGCGACGACGGCGGCGATGCAGTCGGCAACATGCTGTGCCGCCGCAGCAGTCGTGGCGGTGTCGGCAAAGTCGGCCAATGGGCCACGGAGCTATCACCGGCGAGCGGGACCCACAGCAGCAGCAGCAGCAGCAGCATCACTACCACGGCTACCTCCCAGACCAAGAGCAGCAGCAGTAGCAGCAGGAGCAGAAAAGGCCCCGGGCCTAGTCCTGCACTCTGCTTCGAGTGTGCGCTCTTATGCCGACGATGCAAGTTTGGGAGACAACGGCAGGAATGGCGGTGGCGAGGCAGCACAGGACGCACAGCAGCCGCAGCAGTACGCTTCTGAGAAGGAGGCCTTCCAGGAATGGCAGCGCCAACAGCAAGAACGACGCAAGCAGGAGGGGGAGGGAGACGGAGAGAGTGCTGGCAGCAGCAGCAGCAGCAGCGGTGTCTATGATCCGGCATCGGCCGAGGCCGAATCCCTGTCGCCCGAGACCCGCGAGGCCCTGCGCCAGCTGGCGCTGCTGGCCAAGGGCCTGCCGCCCTTTGACCCGGATGTGGACGGGCACAAGTTTGGGCTGACGACGCCGCCGGCGCCGCTGACGCCTGAAGCGGTGGTGGCAGCGGCGGCGGCAGCAGAAGAAGAAGAAGCAACAGCAGCGTCAACTGCGGAAGCGGCCGGGGAGGCAATCGAAGCGGCCAGTGCAGGCATCGCAGGCATGGCGCCTCTGCCGCTGACCCGCAAGCTGCAAGAGCGCTACGATCCGGTCATCATGCAGTTGACGCGGCTGCTGATGCGCCACGGCAAGCTTGCAAAGGCTCAGCGGGTGAGTGCTCTTGAGCGCCTGTCCTGATTTTTGTTTTTAGTTCCTTGCCGTTTGTCATTGTCTTGGTTTTGTTTTTTGCTTTTTGTCATTGTTGTGCTTGCCGTCTGCCACCCCCCACAACACCTGTCTAACAATTGACGAATGTACCAGGACATGGCAATGATCCTCAACTACCTGCGCACGTCGCCGCCGCCCAAGCTCAGCCTGACCTCCCCCCTGCTGCCCGGCCACCCGCCGGCCGCCCAGCTGCCGCTCGACCCTGTGCGCTACCTCACCCTGGCCATCGACTCCGTGGCTCCGCTCATCAAGGTCCGCAACTACGCCAAGCTGGCCGGCGGCGGCAAGGCCCTGCCGGTTCCCGTGCCGCTGGCCGTGCGCCAGCGCCGTCGCACCGCGTTTATGTGGCTGCTCGACGTCGTGCAGAAGCGCCCCTCGCGCGGCAGCGGCCGCAACATGCTGGCCCACCGCATCGGCGAGGAGATTGTGGCCATTGCCGAGGGCCGGTCGGCGCTGTGGGACCGGCGCCAGATAACGCACAAGCAGGGCACGGCCGCACGTGAAAACGTCAGCAAGCTCATCAAGGCTCCAAAACGGCGTGGTACATAGGGGGGGGGGGGGGTTGGAGAGCCAAGAAAAAAAGGGGAGGGAGCTGAGACAGAGATTTTGTGTGTAATTATATGGAAAGAGTATGTACACATATATATGCATAATTGGTATCCTCTATTGCATGGTGGTTGTGCGGCTGTGTTGAGCCAGATTGGCCTGCCATGCCGGTTTGCTTGTTTTTTTGAAATATAATTTTGATTCCAATTTAACGGAGCTTTATTCTCCACTGTTCCAGAAAACAATCCAGTTTTATGCCACTTTTATACATAAAAAAAAACCAGAGGGAGAGAGAGAGAGACAGAGAGAGAGAAAAAGGAAAGACACGGTTTCATCCAGCGTGCAGGGCAGTTACTCGGCCACCCACACGGCAGCCATGCCCATGCCGGTGCCGATACACATGCTTGTGACGCCAATCTTCTGGCCGGTGCGGCGCAGCTGGTAGAGCAGGGTCGAGACCTGGCGGGCGCCGGTGCAGCCGAGGGGATGGCCAAAGGCAATGGCGCCGCCGAGGGGGTTGATCTTGTCGGAGGGGATGCCGAGCTCGTTGGCGCACCAGAGGCACTGGCTGGCAAAGGCCTCGTTGATTTCAAAGATGTCGACGTCGTCCTTGCTGATGCCGGCGCGCTCCAGGGCGATGGGGATGGCGCGCCAGGGGCCGATGCCCATGAGCAGCGGCGGCACGCCGACGACGGAGGCGGCGACGAACTTGCCCAGGATGGGCTGGCCCAGGCGCTCGGCCACGGACCGGCGCATCAGCAGCACGGCGGCGGCGCCGTCGGAGATCTGCGAGGCGTTGCCGGCGTGGATGCTGCCGTCCTTGGCAAAGGCCGGGCGAATCTTGCCGAGCGACTCGGCCGTGATGCCGGGGCGGATGCCGTCGTCGGCGTCGACCGTCAGCTCGCGCGTCTCGCTGGTCTTGGGGTCTTCGAACTTGACCGTCAGCGGCACGATCTCGTCGCGGAAAAGGCCGGCCTGCTGGGCCTTGAGCGCCTTTTGGTACGATGCCGCCGCAAAGGCGTCCTGCGACGCCCGCGAAATGTTGCGGTCCTTGGCCATCTGCTCCGAGAGCTGGCCCATGGGCACCTTGCAGTTTGCCGCTTCGGGGTGGCTTTCGAGCAGTTCTGAAAACTCGGACACGGCGTTGGGTCTGAAAGAGTTAGTAAAGAACAGACAGGCTCGACAAGTCAAAACACTCCACACTCAATCACTCAAAACAAACACTCCGCCGCCAATGCCCCCATTGCCTACCCGTATTGTGTGCTCATGCTCTCGACACCAGCGCCAACGCCAATGTCAATCATGCCAGTCTTGATCTGGTTGGCCACGTCGACACACGCCTGCAGGCCCGAAGAGCACTGGCGGTTGAGCGTGCGCACGGCGGTGGAGGTGGGAAAGCCGGCCACCAGGGCGGCGGCGCGCATTTCCGTAGCGCCGCCGCCAGGAGCCAGCACCGTGCCGACGCAGACATCCTCGACCAGGGCAGGATCTATCTTGGAGCGCTCGATCAGGGCCTTGAAGGCACCAGCCATGAGGTCGGAGGCCTGGGTGTCCTTGAAGCCGCCGCGGCCACCCTTGGTGAAGGCTGTGCGCAGGCAGGCCGTGACGACGACCTAGAAGGAAGCACAAGTCAGCTTCGTTTTTTTTGGATGCGGGGGGGTTTGAAGGAACTTGGACTCACATCGTCAGGGTTCTTCTCGAGAATCTTGGACTTGCCATTGCCAGCGGTCAGGCCGCCCGTCAGCTGGCTGGAGAGCTGAGAAATGCGATCAAGAGCTTTGGACAAAACGAAAGTCAGCAGTCAGGTGTGGCGATGCAATGGAAAACCAGCTTGGGGAAAAAGAACAGATGAAAAAAACTCACCACCCATGTTTGCTGTGATAGAAAGCTTGTCTGTCTTGGACTAAAGATGCAATGAGTAATTGTGTTGGATAGGCAGAGAATACAAAGCAAATTAGGCGAAGAATACAGCAGGAAAAAAAGAATGAGAAAAAGTAATAAAACAGGAAAGACGCAGAAGGGATGAGAAGGGATCTGGGGAAAGAGCGACTCGGTCGTTTTTGCCTCGACTTTGTAATCGACTTCGCAGCGGCGGTCTTGGAAAGGCTGTTGTTCCGGTGATGAAAGCGCCGAGCCGAGGCATGTAAGAAAAGAAGGTACGTGTAAAGCTTTTTGCTGCAAGCAGCACCTGCGTCACCGGGGGGGCCAGGACGTCTTTTTTGTGGCAAGTGCCCCACTTTTCTGGCTGGGCCGGCGCTAGACGCAAAAAGCGAGCTTTCACATGCGCAGAGCTCTCGCTGGAATGCATGGGGCAAGCCTGCCATATTAAGACATCTATACGGAGTACATAATCACAAAACAGCTGCATGCGTAGTCTCCTCCGAACCGAATCAATTGGGCTTGGTGAAATACGGAGTATTATCTACGGAGACGCGGTTTTGGCATATGTGAACACAGCCCTCATTCACAGAGAGTCTCTCTCATTGATCGACACTGGCTCGAAGCGGAGATAGAGCTGCTCGCCTTTGGGACGAGACGTGCTGCGAGGCAGAAAAAGTAACGTGTCAGCAAGCAAGTAAGAGAGAGAGAGAGAGAGAGAGAGAGAGAAACTGACTAGCTGTCTGTCTGTTCGATGCTCGAATCATCGACAATATGGGTTGTAAAGCGGCTGTAGATAACAGCCGCAACCATTTTTATTTCTGGTGAAAAGAGTCAGCCTGCCTCTTGTGGTCTCCCGGCCACCGGTACACTGTTTCGCTTTTCTCCTCTTCTTCCCCGGTGCACTGTTTCACTTATCTCCTCTTCTTCCAACGTACCGTGCATGGCAAAGTTGCTTCCGATGCACATGCGCCCGCCCGAGCCAAAGGCCCAGAACTGGCGAGCCTGGGCGCGTTTCGCCTCCGCGTCGGCAGGGCCAAGCCACCGGCGGTAGTCCCAGGACTCTGGGTCGGGGAAGACGTGAGGATGCCGATGGAGCGTGTAAGCGGCGGCAGCGATGCGCACGCCGCCGGGCAAGTCGTAGGGGCCGAGACGGCAGCCGGCGGCCGGCGTTTCGCGGGGCTGGGGTCCTGGGATGGGAGCATTGAGGCGGAGGGTCTCCATGACGACGGCGTGCAGGACGGGCAGCGCGTCGAGGCGGCGGGGATCTGGCAAAAAGTCGGAATGGCTGTGATTGCTGTGGTTGTCACGCAGGCTCTGCTGCTGTTCGGCCTGCAGCTCGGCCTGCAGCTCGGCCTGCAGCTCGGCCTGCAGCTCGGCCTGAAGAAGACGCTGCACGTCTTGGTTGCGCGAGAGATGCCAGGCCAGATAGGTCAGCGCAATGCCGGTGGTTTCGTGGCCGGCCAGCACATGATCGAACAGCTCCGAAGCGACCGACAGCTCCTGCTGGCAGATCATGGAGCCATACACCAGCGAGGCCGGGCAGTGGGCCTGGGCCTCGCGACGGATGCCGTCGAGGAGGGCCCGAAGCACGACGGGCTCGTCCTGCGGCAACGGTGACGGAGACGAGGCCTGGACAGACGAGGCCTGGGCAGACGAGGCCTGGGCAGACGAGGCCTGGGCAGACGAGGCCTGGGCAGATGAAGCCAGAGCGGCGGCAGCGTTGCGGCAGAGGGCCATGTTCCATTCGGCCAGCTCGCGGTTGGCCCAGTCGACCCAGCGGGGGTAGGTGGAGAGGCCGCAGCGACGCAGCAGACGGGTCAGACGCGGCAGCTCCTGGGGGAAAAAGGGGGCGCCGTGGCGGGACAGGTAGAGCTGCAGCCAGTGGTCGCGGTAGGCGCGGCGGCGCAGAAAGTCGGTGCCGCCGGCCAGGCCCCAGACGAAGGCGGCAATGCAGTCCATGCTGGCGGCGAGAAAGAGCGGAAAGACGTCGACGGCGGCGGTCGACGCCTGCAGCAGCGGCAGCAGCCGGCCCAGCAGCACCTCGCGTGTCTGGGCGGCCACGGCGGCCGAGCCGAAGAGAAAGGATTTGGAGTAGACGTGCGACACCATGCGCTTGCGCAGGGCGTGTTCCCGGCCGGGGCCAACGGAGAACATGCAGGGGACGCTGGTCGCGTGTGAGACAAAGGTTGAGATACTGAGGTTGAGACGAGACGAAGGGATCGAGACGAAGGGATCGAGACGGAGGGATCGAAACGAAGGGATGGAAACGACTGCAGACAGCACTCACCCGTAGTTGTCAAACACGCTGTACCAGTCTGTGCGCGCAAAGCCGCCGCCGTAGACGGCCCTCACCATGGCGGCATCGTCGATGCTGACGTCGCGGGGCCCGACCCGCACAATGGGCCCCAGGCGGCGATGGGCCGCCAGCAGAGCCGCATTCTCGCCGTGGCCGCGGCGCGCCCGCAGAATCCACAGCGGCGACACGGCACACGACCAGTGCGCGCTGGGCAGGCGGGCCAGCGGCGACAGTAGCAGCGGATACACCACCAGGCGGTGGGCCGCATAGGCGACCAGCATCGCCAGGGCCAGGGCCAGCATGGCCGAGGAGGACGTCGAGGAGGACGTCGAGGAGGACGTCGAGGAGGACGAGGCGGCCATTTGGCTGCGAGGACCGCCACGGCGTTTGCCAGCTTTTCAGAGAGTGTGGAGGAACAGCTCATTCACAGCATGTACATAGAATGCACATGCATCATGGCCGAGGGCTCAATCTGCCAGCCAAGCGTTGAGGCCTGGCTCGGGATGCCGTCTGGCGGACGAAGACGATTTGGGGCACTTTAGCCTAGGTTCCCCGCTCGGTTCAGTGGCAGGTTCAGTGATAGTGGTAATACGAGTAGTGGTTCAGTGATAGTGTTCAGTGGTGTTCAGTGGTCAGTGGTGGTCAGTGGTGGTCAGTGTGGCCAGTGGTGGTCAGTGTGGTCAGTGTGGTCAGTGGTGGTCAGTGTGGTCAGTGGTCGTTAGTGGTACAGCGGTCAGTGCTCCAGCAGGCCCAGTGGGTCTCATCAGAGACACACCACTAACGCTAGCGTTCCACACTGCTGGATTGCTGAGCAGACCCCGCTACGAGTCTTGTTCCCTCCGTGGCGTAAGTGCTAGTAGACTTTTTTTTTGCCCCACCAAGCCACTGTTCCTGTTGATGCTCGCCGTAATACCAATTTAGGGAAAAAACTCAAATTCCGCCTCAGTCACATCCAGCACCGTCTCAATAGAAATCGCGCCTGGCCGAATCTCCTGCCAGCATTTGCAGACCCTGGGGGAAGGGCGGGCCTCGCCATGGACGAGCGGCGGTGTGCGCCGGGCCACCGGGGCTTTGACAGCCTGCCGGACGACGTCTTGTTTCTCGTCGTCGAGCAGCTGGACACGTGCCGCGACGTCGCCCACCTGGGCATGCTCAGTCGCCGGCTGCACGGCTTTGTGGCGCGCGAGGGCTGGCGCTCGTTTGCGCTGCGGCGGTTTCCGGCTGCGCTGTGCAGCGAGGCGGACGAGTCCGGGTCCGGGCCGGGGGCCGGGAGGGACGCCGGGCTCGGGCCCGGGCACCCGAACAAGAACGAGCAAGAGAGCGCGAACAAGAACGAGCAAGAAAGCGCCGCTGCAGGCTATGCTTCTGGGGTGCGGCGGGCCTGGGCCGGCGTTGACGCGCTGGGCTGGGACCGGCTGGCCCACTCGCTCGCGTGGCAGAGCCGGGCCTGGGACCGGCGGGCCGTGGCCTTCCAGTCGCTGCAGGCGCGGCGGAAGCAGCAACAGCCGCATCGGCCGTTGCGCGCGGGCTTCCGGCCGCCGCTGGCGGTGCTGTTCCAGGCCGATCTGCCAGACGGGGGCGGAGGCCGGAGCGGCCGGAGCAAAAGGCCGGCCCCGGGCATCGACGGCGAGGAAATGGTGGTCTGGGGTGCTGGCGAAGACATTGTTGCCCGGTTCCGCCGTCGCGGAGCCGCTGCTGCAGACGAGGACCACGAGGACGGCGAGGACGGCGACGGTGCACACATCAGGTGGAGCGTCTTTGACGGCGCCGCGGCCGGCTTCCGGCCGGGCTACGACGACATCCGCGGCATTGCCGTGGTCCGTAACGCCATGGGCCATCCCCGTCGCCGCGGCGTCCTGACAGCGCGCGACAGCGGCAGCCTGGCGCTGCAGTCAGCCGAGCCGGACGCCTCGTTTGGCCGCTATCTGGCTCACTTCCGGCCGGCGCCGAACGACCACATTCGAGGCGACGCTGTCCCGGACCCGATCGACCAGAGCCGCATCTACTCCATCGACGTGTCGCCGCAGAGCAGCAGCAGCGGCTGCAGTGCCGTCAACGCTTTTGTCAGCAGCCTCGGCGGCGGCCATGCCGGCCTGGTGGCCGCTACAACGCCGTCTCACATTGTCTTTTACCCGCTGCCGCAGAGTGGTGGGGACGACGACGACCACCACCACGTGCTCCCCCTCGCGTCCTTCGCCATGGGAAACACCGGCCTCGACGCTGCAGGCCGCCGTCGACCCTTCAGCGCCCGCTGGATGGCCAGCAGCGAGGCCACGCTGGCCGTCGGCACGGGGTCCGCCGCAAACGCCCTCTGCTACCTGGCCGCCCGGCCCACCGGCTTTGGCCTGACTGCCGCTGCCAAAGGCCGCGCCGGCCCCCGCGAGTACTGGGCCGACGGCGCCACCGCCCTGATTCCCAGCTCGCTGGAGCCGTTGCCGCCGTCCGCAGTCACGGGCGGCCGCGGCAGTCTGCTGCTGAGTGCCTGGCAGAACGGCACATGTGTGTAAGTCTTTGTTTTTTCTTCGTCTTTCTTCTTCGTCTTTCTTCTGTCTTCTGTCTTCATCTTTCTTCTTCGTCTTTCTTCTTCGTCTTTCTTCTTCGTCTTTCTTCTTCGTCTTTCTTCTTCGTCTTTCTTTCTTTCTTCTTTTTGTCTTTTGTCTTCCGTCTTCCGTCTTTCTTTCTTTTGTCTCTCGTCCTTCTTCTTTCTTTTGTCTCTTTCTTTTCTTCCTCCTCCTTCCCCACTGACAGCCCAGTCTCCTGGACCTGCGCTCGCCCAGCCGCTGGGACATGGTCTATCGCGACAATCTCGTGCCCAGCCAGGGCTCCCAGGCCCTGCTGGTCTTTGGCTCCGACCGCTTCCTCGCCGGCGACCAGGGCTCGCCCACCATCCGCATCTTCGACCTGCGCTGGCCGCGGCCCTATGCCCACACCGACGCCCTGCCGTGCAGCCCCAGCACGCCGTTTCCCCGCGTCGACGGCACCGGCCCCAGCGGCCGCAGCAGCACAAGCAGCAGCACCGCTTCGCGAGCGCCGCCGCCCGCAAGATGCGATCACGTGAGCGGCATCCGCTGCCGCTGGCACGCCCTGGCCAGCGAACTGCCGTACCAACCCAACTGCGCCCTCCACCTCAAGAATCTGAACGCCGCTGCCGGCGGCACAGGACGCGGCGGCGGCAGCAGCGGCGGCGGCGGCAGCAGCAGCAGCCTGGGCGTCTGGTCGCTGGCGCGCGCCAACGCCTCCGACTGGGCGCCGCCCAACTTCTACGTCGGCCTCAACAGCTGCATTGTCGAGGGCCGTCTCTACGACCACGCGCTTCCGGCCACCGCCGGGCCCCTTTCGTTGCCGTCTTCTTCTTCGTCTTTTCCCGGGGACTCGTCCTGGTGCGAGAGCCGCGTCGTCGGCGACCCCAACTTTGCCTATCCCGATCCACTGTTTGTCGACTGGAAGCAGAAAAGGCAAAGGCAGCGGCAGCAGCAGCAAGAGTCACAGCAACAAGACCAGCCGTTGCCCCTCAGGGCAGACACACTCAGGGCAGACACACTCAGGGTGGACACACGCCGACCGGCTGTCCACGGCCAGGACCACAACCACGACCAGGACTCTAGCTATGGCAACGGCCACGGCCACAGCAACAGCAACAGCCACAGCCACAGCAAACACAAGTACATCTACGACCCCCGACAGACGCCGTACGAAACCCACGACGTGCCGGTGTCGCTGCTCGAGTCCGGCGACGGCTTGGCCGACCCCGATGCCGATCGCTTCCCGCGCCGGCTGGGCATACTGCGCAGCCAGAGCGCCGAGCGCTGCAGCCAAGACGGCAGGTGGAAGCTGTCGCCCCTAACAGTGCCAGAGCCTGGCTGGACGCGGCCAGATGCGAACAAGGCAGACAGCACAGGCAGCACAGACACCATAGACACCATAGACACCACAGACACCACAGACGCGGCAGACACCCCGGGCCCGACTATGCTGTCCGTTGACAGCACCAGCAGCGCTGCCAGACACAACCACAGCCTCCATGGCTCGATGGGCGAGACAGGCCTGCGGCTGCGCCGCTGCCACCGGCTGGACTACGCCTACCATCTGCGGGGCGATTTTCAGCGGCCAATCAAGGCCGAAAAACTAATCCCACGCTTCAAAAAGACGACCGGGTGGGGGGGCGATACTGTAATATAGGCGAAGCAGTTTTCAACAGTGATAGACTGAAAAGTGAATAGCACGATCTGATACGGCGAACAAAGATGTAGTTAGCACACACAGCGTTTTGATCTGATCCTCCATAGATTCCTACAACGACAGAACCTCAGAACCTCTCACCAAAACATCACACCCTTCCTCCTTCTCTGCATCCCTCCAACCGCCTCAAAAGCCGTCAATGTGCGTGCCAACGTTCTTCTCGCGCGCAAACTCAATCAGGCGCATGCCCACGCTCAGATCCATCAGCCCCAACCCGACACTCTTGTAGATGACGTTGCCGCGCTGCAGCCACCGCGACAGGTGGTCTTCCTTCTTCTTGCGCCGGTCCATGGACGCCTGGCTCGAGCTGCGCCGGTGCAGCTTGCTGCTGAGACCCGAGTTCTTGCGCGACGGCGACGACGTCCGGCTGTTCGATGCAGACCGAGAGGCAGTCGTGGCGGATGCAGACGTCGGCGCCAGGGACGAGTTGTCGCCCGGACCGGACGCGGACGCGGGCGTGCTCGCAGCGTCCTGGCTGCCGAACACTGACGACATGGCGCTTCCCGAAAGAGCCACCTCCTGAAGACTGAGGTTTTCCAGGCCCATCGACGGCACGCTCAGCAGGCTGGGCGAGCTCAGATCCTCTGAAGACGTGTCGTCGTCATCCGGCAGGGATGTGCGAGAGAGCATGACCAGTTCGCCGATTCTATATATAAGTTAGGTGGAGAGAGGAGAGAGGAGAGAGGAGAGAGGAAAGGAGAAAGAAGAAAGCGCAGAGAGCAAACATACTCGACCAGCTGGTGGGGCGTCAGGCCGGCATCTATGATCTCGCCAGCTTCCTTGAGGGCGCCGTCGAGCGTGTCGACGACGACAACGCCGCCCTCGACGGCGTGCTTGTGGTAGTGGCGATGGGAGCCGGAGGACGGGGCGCGCGTGGCCTGGAGCAGCAGGTCGACGGGCAGCTCGTGCATGGCGTGGGTGTAGGAGCCGATGGCGACGACCAGGCGGCCCTTGCGGCGGCCCTCGTGGTTGGTCAGGATGGCGGCGTCAAAGAGCGGCTCGGTCGAGGGCGTGCAGCAGAAAATGGCGTCGGCGCTGCGCAGACTCGCCTGCAGCAGCCGGGGATACTCGCCGTAGGCCGGCGTCAGCACGGCAAAGCGCGCCTCCGCCCAGCCCTCGCGCGCCTTGACGCTCGCCGGCAGCGCATACAGCCGCTGCATCAGCCGCTTGACCGTCGCGCTCAGCCGCCGGCTGATGATGTTGACCTGCCGGATCGTCGAGCCCCGGTACAGCAGCGCCAGCCGCACATGCCAGTACGCCTGCTCGCCGCCGCCAAACACCGTAATCGTCCGCATCGTCTCGCGCCGCAGCACCAGGCACGTCGACGCCAGCGCCGTCCGGAACGCCGTCAGCGTGCCCGCATGCACCATCCCCAGCGGCTGTCCCGTCCGCGAAAATATCGTCACCGCCCCCGTCGGCCGCCCCGCCGCCTTGTCTGTCGTGTCTGCCGTGTCTGCCGCCGCTGCCTTGTCTGCTGCCGCTGCCTTGTCTGCCTTGTCTGCCGCTGCCGTCAGAGTAATCACTGCTTGTGTTAGCGCCCGCTCCGTCTTTCTGCATTTCTTCGCTACCCCGTCTCCCGCCCCCCCAAGCTCACCCTTCACGCCCATTCCGGCCGAGTTGCACGACGGCATGAACAGAGTCGTCTTTCCCGTCGTCGCCGATGTGATCGACGTCCGCGGCGGCTGCTGCAGATCGCCGTCCTGCGCCGTCTGCGTGCCCGTCGAGTACTCGTGCAGAGCTGTCCTGAGCGCATCGCGAAACGTCTCCGCTTCGTCCAGCGTCAGATTGTCGAGCAGCCCTGCTATTTGCTCGTCCGTAAGCACTGTGAGAGTCATCCTGTTTGTCTTGCCCGTTCTATTTTTTCTTTCTTTTTGCCTGTATGCGCCCCCTCGGCACCCTCGAGAGCACTGTCCTTGTCCTCGTGTTTTTTTTCCAGCAAGCCTCAGCCTGTCATCAGCTCTGGCGTTCTGGATGGTAAAACTAGAAATGCAATTCCTTCATAATTCCTGGAAAAGAGCCAACGAAACGCCTCCCCAAAAGCCAAGGAAGAGACAAAGAAAAGGCCAAAAACAGAAACCAAATATCACAAAATCAATACAAAAATGGGGAGTTGAAGGACGTAGAGCAAAAAAGGACAGCATCGGATTAGAAAGCTACCGGTTTTTTTGATTTCTTTTTTTGATTTTTTTTGCTTCTAGCCAACGCCTAGTGGCAACTCCTGGCTTCATCGTAACGACTAATCAGAATCTGCAAATAGGAACTTTTACGGAGCTAAAATGCTGCACACCATACTACAGAGCACATCGCGCCTTCCAGTTGCAAGCACAGGCAGGGTCTTGTTAACCCCGCCTGTCGGCAAGGAAAGAGCAACTGATCTTCTTATCGGCGCTTGGCGGGGCACATCGTGCACCAAAAAGCATTACTCTCCGATAGCAGACTTGTCAATTGCTTCTCCATAGTTCTCTGTAAAGGTGCCAAGTGATTTCAAATATAGAAAAAAGTCAAATGAAGATTGCATGTCGTGATAAATAGCTCCCCCGCCAATTTTTCGTCTGAACCTGACTCTCATTTAACGCACTCTCGCTGTACAGAATATACGAGTATAGAGCAGAGAAGTCATTGTGTTCTCCTAAATGCCAAGGGGAAAATAACATGCTGCCAGGCGAAGAGAAAGCCAACCAAAAAAAAACAAAAAAAAAAAAAACAAAAACAAAAAATAGACTCGCAGCACACTGAGATAAGTTCGCCGACATAAGAGGAACAAAACAAAGAAACAAACAGGAACACAGACACCGCCCAATTTCGACTTTGGGATTCTAACGACCATCTCCCGTCCCCAAAGAGCTCTCAAAGCACCATTAGGCGACACTGCTGCTTTCTTCTATCTCTATCTCGTCTATTGCACTGTCATGGACGCATTGCCACCGCGGAACACGAGCATGGCGTGCTTACCACGAACCTCTTGCTCGGTACCGCGGCCCTTGGTGGTGCCCAAGCCCAGATCCCGTATGCGGCCGGTGCCCACATCGAAGATGCAGCCGTGAACCTGCAGGCCACGCTGGCGGACAGCTTCGTCGATGGAGGCATTGGCCATGAGGACCTTGATGCCAGCCTCCACGTTCAACTCGGCTATGCGCACCCTGCGCGCGTTCTCGTTCGTGATGGCTGCCAGCTCTTCAGCGTGCGCCCGGCGCAGCGCCTTGAGAGGCGTCAGCCACGTGTCCAGCACGCCGCCCAGCCGGTTGTCGCCAAGAGCCGCTGCAGCACCGCCGCATGACGAGTGGCCGCACAGCACCACGTGCCGTACCTTTAGAAACTCGACGGCATACTGGATCACTGCCGACGTGTTGATGTCCGTGGGCGAAATGATGTTTGCAATGTTGCGGTGAACGAAGATGTCGCCGGGCTGCATGCCCAGGATCGTCGTCTCGGGACACCGGGAGTCGGCGCAGCCGAGCCACACTGGCAGCAGCAGGTCAGGGAAACGCGCAAAGATCAGGGTCGAGGGGACCGGAGAAAAGGAAGAAAAAAAGACGGAGAAAAAAAAATTAAAAAAAAAAAAAAAAAAAACAAAAAACAAAAACTAACAGCAGCAAAGCAAAGCACAGAAATTGACAACAGCGAAACAAAGCCACGACACCAGAAAGACGATTTTTCCATCGACAACTTACACATCTGCGGCTTTTGCTCATGAGCAAGCGACGGGAAGAACTTGGGGTTCTGGTGAGCCTTGTAGCCAGCCCACGCAGCATTCGAAGACAAGGCGTATTGGTAGGCATCGTCTGTTTCTGAAATCAAAAAAACCATCAGCAACAGTGCACAAACAAGGGTTGGAAATGCATTCGGCCGAGAGATCCGCATGTAGCAATACGTACGGCCGTCCATTGTGTCTGTGATGTGGTTTTGCAGTCAACGAGCCGTGCACGGCAGCGAGCTTCTGCAGGTCCTAGTTCTTCTCAGTCCTTGGCTCTCAAAAAATGAAAACTGATTGTCGTAGAATATGAAGCAGAGACAGGAAAGTAGGGGCCAGGACGAACAATGGGAGTAAGAGGTGCAGGTCGAACGATCAAATATGGCCACGCCAGAAAAAAACAGCTGATTTTTGAAAATGCCGATGAGGGAAATGTGCATCTGAGCGTGCGGCGGTGTCACCGACGGCGGGGTCCGTTTCTCTTCTTTCGTTCCTTCAGCTTCAAGCTTGCGCGCTTTTGGCTTTGCTTCCTGCGGCTACCCGTCCTAGTGCTCTCTGTTGCTTCGCTTGATTCGTCCAGCACAGACACGAGATTTTGTTTGCTGTGCGCTTTTTTCCCTTCCCACCGCTCCGTTGCAACTCGACAGTTTTTATTCCTTTTATTATTTTGCGAGACGTCCGACTTTCTCAGAGCGGGTATTTTTTTTTCTCCCCTTTCTGTTTTTAGGCTTTTTGATTTCTTTTTTTTCCTTGGCAGTTCTCCCAATGTGCTCCCCGGCGTCTCAACAAAACTGGCCTGCAGCTTTGTTGAACCCCGATCCTAGCTTGGCGGCCTATCTTCATCAAGTCTGGAGTTAGCCGTGGCAACTAATTGGGATGGGCAACGGCTTAGGACACTGGCCTAGAATTGGTCGCGGAGCCAGCCGTGTATTTTTGGCTACTACTCGTAACATTTCCTCCTCTAAAAAGGGGGCCACTTACCACTAAATTGTCAGGAATTGGAGACTGTAAAATATGCGATTTTGAGAAAAAACCCGATACTGAGGCCGAATGGCAATTTCTCAGATAGGGAGCACCGGAGCACCTCTACTCGTATTATGATCTAGCGCGACAACTCCAAAAAAAATAGAGCAAATTGATAGTGGAAATCGAGAGACAAAGAGGAAAAAAGGACACAAATCACCAAAACACAAAAAATGGCTTCAGATGCTGTCGCTGTCTACTCCGCAATTGGATCAACAAAAAGGAGTCTCTTCCCAAGACTGAAACGAAATGAAATCTCAAAAAAGAACAACTGAGTGCAAAGTAAGGAGCGCCCCCTTTCTGCCCCCCAGCTCAGGCAAAAAAGGAAACTGCGACACGACGACCGGTTGCTATCCAGAGATTAAAACCAATGTACGGTGTACGGAGTACGGAGTACGAGCAATACAAAGTACAACGTATTATTACTCCGCACAAAGAACTCGACCATCCCCCCAAAGTGGCCCCAAGTCCTTGTAAAGATAGAAGCCCCGGGCGGTCTCCCCGTATCGAGCTGTAACTTGATAGCGCCTGCTCTGCCAACCCCCCTGGCTGTCCCTATGCAAATTACTCCGCGCTTCCAGCCACAGCCAGTGACACACCCAATCACACCTGCCCTTTCACATGCTGGCCCACTGCAAACTGCTGCATGGATTTTCTGTATTGGCGATGTTTGGGATGAAACTCTTATCTCCCTGCGATCCGACAGGCTGTTCCGCCCCTAAGTCAAGTCGCCGGAGAGAGGTCCCATGATCACCGTCTGCTGCAACCGCAATTGTTCGCTGGTTCGTAGCGAGGAAGCTTGGCACTAGCACGTATTACCACGTACGAACCACAGGGGAAGATGCAGAGGAATTCGGCAGACGAGTATTGCTCGTACTTTTCTATGAAGGAGCTGCATCTTTGTGCACACATGCATAAACCGCCCACGTGCATTACGTCGTTGTGTCACTGTATTACAGAATTAATTCGCCGTATGGGAGAGCAGTACGAACGTGCGATCCATCATGCCAATCATTGGCTATTATGGATACAACCCCACACGCAACGCCGGCGTTATCTTCGACCCCATGGAGCTTGTTATCATAACCCTGGGTTAGCATACGAGATTGTTATCATATTGGCTCCATAGTTGCATCCAAAGCCACTAAAGCTGACTATGATCTTCCTGGAGTTGCGCCTCTTCGAACTCTTACGCCTACTTCAACTGCTGTGTAGCTTTTTCAGCACCGAGCACATTTGCAGCCTGAAATGTGTCACTGGAGACTATTAGACCCATGCTTCTTATCCTGGCCAGATTAGAGAACAACGGAGACTGATACGTCGTATTACCGATGGAGGCTACTCGTACAGCTAACCGGGGGGTCATATTACCGATGCACTACCATACCCAGCCTCGCTCACAACTCCTCACTGCACTGGTCCAAGATTTCATAGCTTTTGTATTTTTTTTGCCCTAATTATTTCTTCGGAGTTTTTGCTTTTTTCGCCTCCAGGACGCCACTTGCCAGACAACAATGCCAGATGTTTACTTGGCTACACATGTCTCGACAAGGTGGAAACCCCCTCTTCCCGCGCTCCAAATCAGAAAAAGCCCCATAAATCAGAGATATCGTAAAACAGCCAACCGACCCCCAGCCACCCTGGGTATTTACCACTACCCAATGCTTAGACCTTGATGGCCTGCTCCAGAGCCTTCTTCTTCTTCTCAATACGCTTGGTCGCCTTCTCGCCCATAATGCCGCCACCCCACCGCTTCCGGGCCTCCTCAAACTTCTCGAGGTAGCCGTCCTTGACAGCCGTGATCAGCTTGGCAAGCTCGGTCTTGTCTTCTGAGCGAACCTCGGTCAGAGCCAAAACAGCCGCGGTCTGCAGAAGTTAGCAAAAGGCCCCATTTAGAAAAGAGTGGTCTGCGGTGTACCGCAAACTGATGGAATTTGTAAATAAGAGCCTCACCTTCTTGTGGACGACCGTGCCAAGACGAGCCTTGCCCTTGATGATGGCATAGGGGATGCCCATCTTGCGGCAAAGGGCCGGAAGGAAAACGACGAGCTCGATGGGGTCAACGTCGTTGGGGATCAGAACCAGAGAGGCCTTCTTGTTCTCAATCAAGCCGACAACGTGGTTCAGACCGTACTTGACGACGTATGGCTTCTTGCTGACGTCCTCCTTCTTCTTGCCCTCCTTGATGGCTGTGGCCTCCTTCAGCAGCCGCTCCTTCTTCTCCGCCTTAGTCTCGGGCCGGTACTTGTTCAGCAGCTTGAACGCCTGCGCGGCCGTGTTGCGGTCCAACACGTGCTGGAACTGGGCAATTGCTGGCGGCACCTTGAGCCGCATGTTGAGGATCTTCTTCTGGCGTTGCAAACGGACATATTCGGGCCACTTCACCATGCGAGACAGATTGCGACGGGGTTGGATATCGCCACCAATGCTGAAGTTGCGTGGCCGCTTCTCAATCAGAGGGTTCTGTTGAAATTTTGTTAGGAGTGAAACAGAGCTACGCAAATGGATGAGGGGGAAAGGGCGAATGAGGGCAGATTTAGCGATGAACAAAAAAAAAAAAAACGAACCTTGGGAGCCTTCTTTGCGCCCGCGCGTCCCTGGGGGAACGGCGCCGCAGCGACCTTCTTGCCGGATGCTTTGGGGGGCTGTCATTGAGAAAAAAAGGAAGACGTTAGCACGTCTTTCTTCTTTGAACTCTAAAGAGCAACCGTCACAGCGACAGGACTGGAAGAAGCCTTTTACAGCTTAACCCATCTATCGTGTGACAGGCTCCAGCCAATTGACCATCACCCGCCTGTCCTTTTCTCTCAAAAGAGACAACGACAGGCGGGCGGAATTTCCAGTGCCAACAGGAAGCAACTCAAGAGTCGCAACCCGGCCTTTCTGCGGTTTTACACGCATACTAGGCAGAGCACAATGCGCGAAGCATCTTCGCTTGGATATTCATATGCTTACCATGATGACTATTTGATCTCTCTTTGGGGGGAGGCAGATGTGGTGGTGGTTTCAACAGAATGGAGATGAGAAACCGTAGCGGGATGAAGAGAAGGAAAAAAAAAAAAAATTTGAGGCAATAGCCAAAAGCACTGGAACTAAGAAAATACTCTGTGGTGGGAAAAAAAATCTAGGGCTCACGAAAGAGGCCGGATAAATTTACGGAAAAACTTGGATAGTCCGACATGCTTAATCATTCTTGGTGGCCATTGTTTTGCGATAAGAGTGGTGTGGGGCAAGGCTTCCAGTTTTACTCATACGCCCTATTTACTTTTTTGAACGTGACAGACTTTGGGGTTGCTTTTGCCTGCAGACAAAAGCATGCGAAAACGAGACAAAAGATCTGCACAAGAGTTTAGCATAAGGTTATGGCTCCGGTGCTGTGCGCCGTCTGCACAACCGAGCGTGCGCTGATAAAGAGACCCAAGAACCATCAGAAGCTCTGCAAGACGTGCTTTTTGAAAGTTTTTGAAGACGAAGTGCACCACACAATAACGTCATCCAAGCTCTTCTATCCAGGCGAGCGGGTTGCCATCGGGGCTTCTGGCGGCAAGGACTCGACAGTTCTCGCGTCTGTGCTGAAAACGCTAAACGAGCGCCATGGCTATGGATTGGATCTTGTCCTGCTGAGCGTCGACGAAGGCATCAAAGGATATCGAGATGACTCGCTGGAGACGGTAAAGCGCAATGCGCTGCAGTACGACATGGAGCTGAAGATTGTGGGCTACGACGAGTTGTATGGCTGGACAATGGACCAGGTGGTTGAGGCGGTGGGCAAAAAGGGCAACTGCACTTACTGCGGCGTGTTCCGGCGCCAGGCCTTGGACCGCGGCGCCAGGCTGCTAGGCATTCGGCACGTAGTAACGGGCCACAACGCTGACGACGTGGCCGAGACGGTTCTGATGAACCTTCTCCGTGGCGACCTGCCGCGCCTATCGCGCAGCACGAGCGTGGTGACGGGCGGCGACCACTCCCAAGTCAAGCGCAGCAAGCCGCTCAAGTATGCCTACGAGAAAGAAATAGTCCTGTACGCCCACCACAAAAAACTGGATTATTTCAGCACCGAGTGCATCTACAGCCCCGAGGCCTTCCGCGGCAGTGCCCGCAGCCTGATCAAGAGCCTCGAGAAGGTGCGCCCCAGCGCTATTCTCGACATTGTGCGCAGCGGCGAAGATATGGCTCGGTTGGTGCCGGGTGCGGCGGCGGCCCCGGCCTGCGCCTGCGCCGGCGCCGGAGCCAGACAAGGCAAAGATGGAAAAGATGCCATGGCCGCTCTAAAGCCAGCACAGTCCTCTGTGCCAGAAGCGAGCGGCTATGAGGATGATGCCGCAGGACTGGGCGGCTGCGGTTCCGATGCAAAGGGACTTCCGGGTGGCGAGTTTGCCGTTTTGGAAGCACAGCTGAAGAGCGACGAGGTGTCTCAGTCGCTAGAAGTTGATATGACTGCAGCATTTGCTCCCTTGACAAAAAGACAGGCAGCACCGGCACAACCCACGCAAGCAGCAGCGCCGGCACCGGCGCCGGCGCCGGCGCCGTCGCTACCAAATGCACCAGTAAATGGCGTGTCCGCTGCAGCGCCAAGGCAGGTCCTGGGAACATGTGAGAAGTGTGGCTACATGTCGAGCCAGGCAATCTGCCAGGCATGCACACTGCTAGAGGGATTGAATAAGAATCGGCCGCAAATACGCATATAAAAACGGGACACAGGCGGAGTTTTGGTTACTTGGGACATTTTAGAACCGGGAGCAACTGTCGGGGCATTTTGTTGGTCTCCTTTATTAGAAAACACGATGAAACGATATGAACCCATTGTCGCCTTTCCTGCAGTGATTTATATACATGCAACCAATGAGGTTGAAGGCATGTCCGTCCCATCCGCTCAGCAATTCATCTGTCCCACAGTCCTTGAAAACGGTCCCCAAAAGGGTTGGCCAAGCTTCGACTATGAAAACCGTTTCTCCAACTGTAAAAGGGAGTTAGCAAGGAAGACCGCATGATATGCCAAAGGTTAGGCTCGCCACAACTTACCCTCCATGGGTTGTTCACTTCGAATCCTGGTGGCGCCTCTGGATTGTCGGTTTGCCCTCGTAAAAAGCCGGTGAGTCTCCGGTCACGGTCCATCACTACAACAGTATTGTCAGCTCGATCTCTGAATTGCTGAAATCGCAATCCCTATATCGCCTTTCCAGTATATACAACCAACACAGTTTGAGGAGTATCCGTACTTTGCTGCAAATGATTGTTAGTAAAAAATCCACAGCACAACAGCCAATGCCAGATAGCCGCGAAAAAAACAAAAAGATAAAAGATTCGCCAACTCACTCTATCCCATTGGTCAAGTGACCGACGTGCACGCTTTCCTCCGTTCTGCATGTGTCGTATTTTGGACATGCCGGCACCCGTTACTCCGAACATCTGCTATGCTTTAGCATGTCTCCTGCTTTTTGTTTTTCTTTTCCCTCTGTTGCTCTCTGGCATCGACGTACCGCAATGATGATCCCATAGGGGATCAAAGTCTCAAAAGGAACAGGCATCGCGAACGAGATTGCAGTTGCTGCGGCAGTTGGTTTGTCGAGATTACTGCTTTCAAGTTTACTCGCAACCACGAGACTGGAGGGACGGCCGGGATGTAAATTGCTCTAAAGGTTCCGAAGTTTTCTGCCTGAGGCATTAAACAAAATTGGAAAGGCCAAAATTGGGCGACTCCACTTTGCAGTATATGGTATTACGTACTCAGTCGCAGGAATGAGAAGACACCTGAGCCACAAGTACAGTATGGATAACCACTGGTAAAGAGAGGCTCCGCTCCCGTTCCACAGGGCCTAGCCAACCGTTCCAGACACCTGTGTGAGGAGGTGCACCACCCGTTTGGTCGATTTGACAGAGGCGCAAAAAAATAACAAACAGCCTCATCACTTTCAACTTCCGACGCCCTCAAACCGAACTGCCGACGCGTCCTTTATCTGCCACGGCGCGTTTTTGTCTAAATCTGCTTGTCCAGAGCCGATTTCCGTCTTTTTGCAGCGCGTTTGCCTCTTTTGCCATCACAATTTTACGTGGCGCAACGCGAGTTTCGCCCAGCGTACTCGTTACACTCCATAGGAGTTTTGCAGTTCTCGCTCCAAGTCTTTGTCCCCCCCCCCTTACGCTATCACGGCACACACCGACGACGCTGCCCCCCCTTCGGTTTGGGGATGCCATTGCTCGATTTGACGTTGCCCATATCCTACGATGCTCCGACCAGCGCTTGCCAGGCTTGTGATCCCAGAGGCTAGTCGGCAATAAGGCAACGTACACGACACTTGCCACCCTGCGTTTTCTTTTGCGAGCTTGCTCACGCGAGAGCAGGCTTATTCGGTTCTTTTTTGCGCGTCGCCCCGTGGGCGTCGTCCAAACCACGATCAAGGGACACAGGCGCAGCCATGGCGAGTGAGCAGCTTATTAAGGAAGAGCTTCAAAACAGTGCAGCTGTGTCCAAGTCGGGCATGTCCTCAGAAACAGCGGAAGATGACGCGCATACAAGTGACCTGGCGCGGGCGGCGCAGCTCGGTGCTTCAGCCGCTGTAAAGCTTGAGAATGCGCCGGGCCGTGACGATGACGAAAAAGAAGGAGAGGAATACCATGGAGCTAGCGAAGGCGACGAGCCAGAAGACGGAGACGTTGGCAGCCTGGACGAGGAAGAGGATGAAGACAAGGACGAAGACGAAGACGGCGGCGATGACGACGACAGCGAAGCTGAAGACGATGGCGGAGCGTACGAATCCGAAGTTGATGAGGAAGACGCGGGAGAGGAGGGAGAAGACGAAGATGATGCCGAGTCTGAGGCTGGTGAAGGCGATGCTGGCGAAGACGACGATGACGAAGATGCCGTTGCCGACGCGGAAGGAGTCGGTGCCGTCAAGTTTCGACCGGGCGAGACGGACGACGAAGACGAAAGCGAAGTCAGTGGCGACGAAGAGGAGAGCAGTAGCAGCAGCGATGATGAGTGGGAAGAGAACGCGGAAATTGCGGACGAAGAAGAGGAAGAAGAAGAAGAGGGTGTGGTGGAGGAAGAGGTGGAGGGGGAAGAGGAAGAGGCGGAGGATGACGCGGAGGAGGACGCGGAGGAGGAGGAGGAGGAACGACTGGAAGAAGACGAAGGGGACGCCGACGACGCAGCTGCATCTGCAAGAGCATGCCTGTTCTGTAAACAGGAGGCAGACAGTGGCGAAGTGGGAGATGCTGGGTTCACAGCATGTTCTGACTGTGCTGAGAATGGTAAGTGGCGAGACTTGTCTTGTGGGTGCGCAAGGATTGATGGGATTTCTTGCTGACCCTGCGAAAAGCCCACTTTGAATGTGCGCGAGAGAATGGAGACCCTCAGAACGACATTGGTACGTATATGCATAGTAGCAGCGGCTCCTGATGACTTATCATCACTTATTACTTCTGCGAGTGTGCTAGCTAACAATGCCCGGGGGGGCGGCATACAGCAGAAGGCTGGAGGTGTCCGGCTTGCCAGGCCAAAAGAGGTGCCGATGCAGATATTGGCGACAAGATGGATGTAGACGATGATGGAAGGCAACATGGCCAATCTAGCGGCGGCGGCGGCGGCAGCGGTGACGGCACGGTGTCGGTTCCTCCTGCATTGAGGGCTATTGCACCAAAGCCATCGCTGGTGCTGAGGAGCTCGGCAGCCAGCGAAGACCGAACCGACAGCGGATCGCGGACGCTGCGAAAGCGCAAGTCATCGCCGGCTGAGGCCGCTGACGACAGCGGGATGTCGCTGCGCAAGCGACGAAGGAACACGATGGAGGACCTGGGCGTGGATGGGTTTGGCCACGCAAACCAGATCGTGGCCACGCCGCATTCGGCCCGGTCGCTGCGGATCAAATCCTCGACGTCATCGCTGGTGTCGGTGGTGAAGAAGACGAGGACCAGCCTGATTTTGAAAATGCGCGTCAGCGGTGCGGAGCTCCGCCAGATCTTTACGAAGCGGAGGAAGGGGACCCGGAAGACGCTGCTCAAGGGCGAAAAGACGCCGCGGGCGGCCCGGTCGGGGACGTCTCGAGGTGCAGTGCACGTGGCTGGAGCAGCGGCGGCGTCGACGCCGGCCGCGTCAGCAGCAACGACACCGGGCCTGCCCTTGCTTATGGGGTCGTACTCGTCGTATTCGCAGCCTTTCTATTCGTTCTTCGACCGGGAGACAGAGGAGCAGAAGGGCAAGCCGTACGGGGGCATTCTGACGGAGGCGGAGGCCGACACATCGAAGACGTTTCCGACGACGGAGGACCGGCGGCGGTTCGACGAAGCCAAGCAGAAGGCGGACGAGGAGTGGCGCGCGCGCATGCTGGCCATGGAGTCGGAGATGGAGGCGCCTCCCAAGCGGGCCAAGAAGGCGGCGGGCCCGGCCAGCCAGATCGAGTGCATCGAGTTTGGCGGGTGGGAGATCGACACGTGGTATGCGGCGCCGTACCCGGAAGAGTACAGCCGCAACCGGGTGCTGTACATTTGCGAGTTCTGCCTCAAGTACATGAACTCGGACTATGTGGCGTGGCGGCACAAGCTCAAGTGCCCGGCCAAGCACCCGCCGGGCGACGAGATCTACCGCAAGGGCTCTGTGTCCTTTTTCGAGGTGGACGGCCGCAAGAACCCGGTGTACTGCCAGAACCTGTGTCTGCTGGCCAAGCTCTTTCTCGGCTCCAAGACGCTCTACTACGACGTCGAGCCGTTTTTGTTCTATGTGCTGTGCGAGTACGACGAGTTCGGCTACCACTTTGTCGGCTACTTCTCCAAGGAGAAGCGGGCCAGCAGCCCCAACAATGTCAGCTGCATTTTGACGCTGCCCATTCACCAGCGCAAGGGCTACGGCAACTTGCTGATCGACTTCTCCTACATGCTCACGCGCGTGGAAAAGAAGACGGGGTCGCCGGAAAAGCCGCTGTCAGACATGGGCCTGGTGTCCTACCGCAATTACTGGCGGCTGGTGATGTGTCGGTACTTGTTGAAAGCCATGGGCTCCGACGGTAGCAGCCACCAGCCCACGGCATCCGCCTCCGCCTCTTCGTCTTCGTCTTCGTCTTCCTCGTCATCGTCATCGTCGCACAGGCTGGGTCTCTCAATCAAGCAGATCTCCGACGACACGGGCATGACGGCCGACGATGTGATTTCAGCGCTGGAGGGCCTGCGCTGCCTTGTGCGCGATCCGCAGACGGGGCTGTATGGCTTCCGTGTGGACTTGGCGTACTGCCGCGAGTATGTGATGAAGTGGGAGGCTAAGAAATACGTGACGCTGGACCCGGACTGCCTGACATGGACGCCGTATGTGATGGGCCGTGGCAACACCACAAACTTTGAGCTGGGTCCGACCCTGAATGCGATTGCTCAGCGGGAGGACGAGGACGAGGAGGGCGACGAAGAAGAGGCACAGCTCGCGAACGGGGACGGCGGCGGCGGCGGCGGCGGCGTTGTTGGCAGCGACCATGACTACGCTGTCGACTCTGTTTTGCCTTCCACGGAGACGGCCCCGGCGCTTGTGAATGGCGAGTCTGGTGCCGGAGGAGAAGCGGCCAAGGAGGAGTTCGTGGGACCTGCCGGGGCCGTTTTGGAGTCTACGGAGCTTGCAGGGCAGGGCTCGGCGCCGGCAGAAGCGGCCGCTGCTGCTGCAACGTCGGATGACGGAACAAGGGCGGCGGCAACAGCGGTACAACCCCCCGGACTGGGTGATGACGGACAGCAGGACAACGCCAGTGTTTCAAAGACGGCATCGGGTGCTGAGCACAGGGAGCAGGAGGAAGGCGAAGGCGAAGGCGCTGGCGAAGACGAAGACGAAGCGTGGGCAGCCGCATACCGCAACATCCCGCCGACGCGGTTTGTGGTGTTCCCGCCGGCGACGGGGCGGCGCGTCAGCCACTATGCGCGAACGACGATCGGACGGCCTCCAGGCTCGCGGACCGGCAGCGGCCGAGGTGGCCGCGGACGCTATAGCAGCGGCATCCGACGGTCGGCAGCGACCAGTTTACGGCCAAAGCCCGGGTCCGGACGTAGGAAGACGGCGACGGGCAGAGGTCCGGGGCGCTGGCCCAAGGGAACCAAGAAGAGCGACTACGGCAATGCCGACAGCGGCCCAGGGCTGCCGCCGGGGTGGTCGTCAGAACAGCAGCAGCAGGCAACGACCACGGCGGACGACGCCGCCCGAGGATCAGGAGCGGCGGCGGCGTCAGACCGGGAGGCCGCTTCGGACGGCGACGAAGAAGCCGCTGTGGAAAAAGGCAGTGACCGTCCAGCAGGAGAGGACGGCGTCGCAACGGCGGCACAATCCGGGAAAAGCAACGGAACCGCCGCCCAGAGCGAAGACGATGACGATGACGGCGACGGCGACGGCGACGGCGACGGCGAAGATGAAGGAGAAGGCGGTGCAGACGACAACGACAGCAAAAGCAACAAAAACAGCCAAGACTTGGACAACGACAATGTCGAGGACACGGTGGAGGTCCACACGCCCACCAATTTCTACAGCAGCATGCACAACAACAGCATCAGCGTCGGCAGCACGGGCAAGACAACGCTGGACCGGCGGAGCGCTGCAGCCAACGGCGTGCTGCTGTTCCAGCAAGGGTCGCCGCCCAAGAGCCGGGCCTCGCCACGACTAGGCAACAAAACACGAGGGCTGGTTGCGCGGGAGGGCGATGACACCGTCATGGACGGCGTCTGAGTTGGGACGCGGGGCGGAGAGCAGGGAGAGCTCGGAAGCCGGAGCCCGGAGCCCGGACCCCGGAGCCGGCGCTTTGGAGTCGGGGGACGTGTCCGGTTGTGTAATACGGCGCATATTTGTGTATTCTTTCACTGAGCATTGGCCAGGCCCGGCTTCTTTTTTTATGGCACGTTGTGGTTTTGCGGTTTATTTCTGTGTTGGTGTAGTTATTTTGCTTGGCTATTTTGTTGACATACCCCCGGAAAGAGAATAAGAGCGCGAGAGAGCATTGCCACCTCCCAAGTTTTGCGGTTGTAGACTCATAACTACGCCAGTCTTGATGTAATGACTTTTTGCGCGCACGTGGCTCAGGTCATCTCAGTATTCAGAGAGAGAGCTTCATTCCGGAATGCCGAGTAATAAGACGGGCCAAGGTTAACCAAGGTTAACCCCCTCACGGACGCATGCAACAACAGCCTGCAGTTGTCCTCTGCAATGCGGCTCCTTGTTGCAGAAGACGATTCGTGGAATGCATCTGCAAGGCGTGGCAATGCAACATTGTAATATGGATACAACAAACAGCTGCTGCCCAAAGCTGGAGGTCCAAAAATCACCAAGGTGTCATTACTAATTATTACCGGCTATTAATACTGCGTACGTTGTACAGCGACTTTGCAGAACTGCATAAAAATCAGCACCCCGGAGAAACAACTGCCAAACGCTATCCAAACAGTTAAAATTTGACAGTCTTCCAGAAGACCAAAAATTGCCCACGGCTGCGCCGGGAATAAAAAAAGGCGTCGTCATGGGCATGATGAGATTTTCGGCCAGTGGCCACAAGGCCACGCAAACCGCCAAGCCTAAGCAGCTAGAAAGCCTCTAAGCCACATTTCCAGGTGTTTTCCAGCGGGCCGAGACACTTTAGTTATTATTACTACGAGTAGTAGCCGTATGCCCGCTAAAAAACCAAAGGCATCCTCATATTTTAGCGTAGCACCTGCAGCAGCAATTGTGCTGGAGGATTATTACGCCCAGCAGTGTGTAAGGTAGCAATGGGCATATTTTAGAGGACGCGCACTCTGTATTACTGCACCACTCGTACTTTGTTAATAAGCTGTAAGACTGGCTTGCGCCTCTCTGTTGCGCCACGATTATCATGCGCAAACTGTGCTCTTTCTCCATCAACGAATATCCTATTACGACAAGAGCCGCCGCCTCCTTTCGTCAACGAAATTTCCCAAATCTTTTTGTCTTCATCCCAAGACATCCACACCAGTCCCGAACACTCTTGGAGGCGGACGATCGTTTCCACTCCCCTTTCGTCGGTCACATCTTCTGCGTGTGTGTGATTTGGTCTTTTCTCGGTAGTAGTAGAAGAGATTCTCAACTTTCTCCGTTGCCGGCCAACTCCGCTAAGCTCCCCCTCCCTCAAACCAACACCGACCTCTTCATTTTTTTGCCCTCCGTGCTCCGGCTTTTCTCGTCGCCGGCTGTCTGGTCTTTTTTTTTTTTTTGCTTTTTTTTCTGTTGCCATTCTCCTATCTGGAGGCGTTTTTTTTTTATCTGCTTTATCTGTACATTTTTGTCGGTTGTCTCTGTCTCATCTTTCTTTGTTTCCGAAGACGTGCGATCGTGAGCATTTTGGTCTTCTTTTTTAATTGTCTGCGTTCTTTCGTTGACTCTTTCTGCGGTTTCCCTTTTCCATCGTCCCACCTTTTGATTCTTCCCCGTCTTGCGACCCCGTTCTCGCCTGAGAGTGTGTGTCCTCTTTCATTGCGCTCGCTGCTCGCACACCAGCTGTCCCTCTATTTTATTTCCTCTTTTTTTTCGCCCGGTCCCCGTCCCGGACCCAACCTAGTTGCCCAAGATGTCGAAGGTTATGAGAAGCGTAAAAAATGTCACAAAGGGCTACTCGCATGCGCAAGTCAAAGTGCGCGAAGGTTCGTGTTGCCAGCCTGCTTCTTCCGCTCTCTTTTCAGTGTTGCGTCTGGTCGTGACGATCGCTGTTTGCTCTTGTTGTCTAACGCATTCTCTTTCCTTGCAGCGACAAGCAATGATCCATGGGGTCCGACGGGAACGCAGATGAGCGAGATTGCTCAGCTGACATTCAACTCGTATGAAAATACTCTCCTGTTCAAGGCGTCCCAAAGCGCAGAGTGTGCTGCGCGATATATGCTAACGAGGCGGGACACAGGTCGAACGACTTTAGCGACATTATGGATATCATCGACAAACGGTTAAATGATAAGGGAAAGAACTGGCGCCACGTGCTCAAGGCACTAAAGGTGCTGGATTACTGCTTGCACGAGGGCTCCGAGCTGGTCGTTTCGTGGTCGAAGCACAATCTTTACCTGATCCGAACGCTTCGCGAGTTTCAGTACGTCGACGAGGAAGGTCGCGATGTGGGACACAACGGTAAGCGGATGTGGTTTAGTTCTGTGGCTCTCTCTCTCTCTCTCTCTCTCTCTCTCTCCCCCTATTTCTTCTTTTCTTGCTAACCCGTCTTGAATAGTTCGCGTTGCTGCAAAAGAGTTGACTGCCTTGATTCAAGACGACGAGCGGTTGCGAACGGAGCGCAGCGACCGGAGGACTTGGAAATCACGGGTCACAGGACTGGACGAGTACGGCCCGGTGCAGGTTCCCGAAAGACAGCGGCGCCCGCCGCGGCGACAAGCCGACGACGAGAACGACGAAGAGTATCGGCTGGCCATTGAGGCGAGCAAACGGCAGGAGGAAGAAGACCGTCGCAAGCGGGCTGGCCAGGCGCCCGACGAAGACGACGACCTGGCCCGTGCCATCAAGCTGAGCAAGGAAGAGGAGGAGCGGCGGCGCCGCGAGCTGGAAGAGGCCAGCAATGCCAACAACAATGCCAACCTGCTGTTTGACATTGAGCCGGCCCAGCCGCCGGCCCAGCCGCAGTTTACCGGCTTCAACCAGGGCTACCAGCAGGGCAACCCCGTCGATTTCTTTGCCAACCCCATCGACCAGAACCAGCTGCAGCTGCAACAAATGCAGCAGCTGCAGCAGATGCAGCAGTTGCAGATGCAAGCCACCGGATACAACATGTATGCCGGCACCTTTGGCCAGCCCACCGGCTACCAGAACGGGTTTGACTCGTTTGGCCAGCTCCAGCAGCAGCAGCAGCAGCAGCCAACAGCCTTCTCCAACAACCCCTACGGCCAGCAGATGCTGCAATCGTCGGAGCCGGCAGTCCAGGCCGGCAGCAACAACCCTTGGGCATCGAACAACGGCTCCGCAGCCCAGCCGCTGCAGCCGCTGCCCACGGGGTCCAACAACCCCTTTGCAACCCACAGCAACACCAGCAGCAACAGCAACTCGCGACCTGCGCCCTTCACGTCCTTCTCGACGCTGTCGAGTCTTCCGGAGCAAAAGACGCTCTCGACATTCAGCCCGCCACAGCAGCAGCAGCCGGCCAGCCAGCCTCAGAAGGAGATGACCGAACACGAGGCGCGGCTCAACGCGCTGCTGGCCAGCGGCGACGGTATGGACACCTTTGGCAACACAGGCCAGCTGCGCATCCCGGCACAGCACACGGCGCCCGGCACGTTTGTCAACAGCGCCGGCTCGGGTCTGAGCCGCCTGACCGGCGACCCCACCGGCACGAACAACCCGTTTTTGCGCCAGCAATTCACGGGCATGCCGTCAGTGTCATACGGAGCCGGCGGCGCCGCTGCCGCTGCGAACAATCCCTTTGGCATGCGGCCGCAGCAGCAGCAGCAGCAGGCCGTGCAGGGCGATCTGATCCAGTTTTAGGAGCTTCCTTGGTCGGACGCAACTCCCAAGAAGGATTGAGTCTGTGTTGTGCTGTTGTGCTGGGGAGGGGAGGGTATGGGCTTAGGGGCGTGTTGCTGTGGTTATGCTACGCACTTGCTGCGCCTGTGTGGTGTTTGACATGTGTCTTCCTTCTTACCTGAATCCTTCCTGCGTCTAGCATGCTTATGCTCTGCCGCGTCTTTTACCGTCGCTACTTTTTTTACAAGTTTTCTTAGATACCGCTCTGGTCCCCGTCCTTTTATGTCCCGTTTTTCACCCTTTTTGGTTTTGGTTTTTTTTGACGGCTCGAAATGTTTTTTCTTTTAGAGCTTCTATGGAATGCAGCGCGTGGATGAAAAGAAAAATGATGTCTCGAAAACGAAAGAAGCGTTTCTTGGCCCGCTTATGCCCAAATTCTCGTTTTCCTCTCTGTCCTCCGACCTTTCTCCTGTCTGTTTCTCTCTCTCTGTGTGTCTGCGTGTTGTTTCTCTCTCTGTGTGTAAGTGCGTGTGGGTGTGACTCTTTTTACGTTGTGGTTTTCTTTCTAGTCGTTGGCGGGATGTTTGGGTATTTGCATATTGAGAGTATCATTTCTTCAAGTATCACATTCTATGTACTCCGTACACCAATTTTTTGGCTGAAGCTTTTGGGCCAGATCCTGGTTAACATGCTCTCCCGTCGTGGTATTAACACTGTGGTTTTTGCTGGCGGTTCGTCAACGAAAAGGCTGGGCAAGTCACATCGGCTCAATCGCGAAGATGTATCTTCTTTTTTACCTGGAATATGCGTCATTCACTAGGAGAGGTTGGACTCACAGTACGAGTATGTCGTAGGCAGGTAATACGGTGTTATTTATTACGATGTATTACTCGTATGTTTTAGGCTGCCATCGCGCTGGCTGCAGGACTGACTTTGATTGGCCGAACAGAGGGCCAAGGGCGAATACAACCAATCAGGACGCAATTTGGCAGTGATGCCCAATGTACCTCCGCTGCCTGAGGCCTGCCTAAAAAAACGCGCGATTTGGAGGTAACGTGCAGCGCACACCAGCCATTTTTGCTCCTCCACCAAATATTTGGGGGCTTTCTGCTTTTGTGGCATTTCCTCTCTTACCCGCGATTAGCCCGCCACGGCCCCCTTCACTATTCGTATCCATATTTTAGCACTAATGGACGCCTCTCTTGCTGAGCTGTTTCGCGCCAGCACATACGAGTGCTAGTAGCCAAAAATTTTAATTCCCCCCTTTCCCTTCCCTTAACTCACTCCCTCAAAACTCGTGTTCTTATTTTCTCATCTCGCCCCAGTGCTCATTTTCCTTCCTGGCTGACAACCTTTCTCTGTTGTCGGTTTTTCTTAATCCGGTTTATTTTTCATCTGCTCTTTTCTTTGTCTCTCATTTTCTCAAAAATTTAATTTCTTCTGTTGCCCAGTTCACCTTGTTTTTTTTTGTTTCGTTGTTTGGATTTCTCTTTTCTGTCACCAAAACAAAACCTTCGTGTCCCGGAAGAGAAAAAAAAAAAATACAGGACGAATAGCTTCTGTTTTCACCCCCAACAAAGTCTCTTTGTTGCTTGGCGCGAGACCAGCGATGCTGCCCTGGACTGCATTTCTGCCGCCGTTCTGTTAAAGCTGCTCTCTCCCCATCACGTCTGGGCTGTTTGTGAGCGTCCGGGCCGATCGTGCGCATTCTTGATCATCACCAAATTTTTTCAGTTTTCTTCAGACTTCACAACGCGCCACGACGCGCATTCCGCTGAGTCGGCTGCATTCGACTTTTAGAGCGACCGCAATCAGAAAACTGTCCAAGAAATACAGGCCAAAAAAAAACTCTCCGATCGCCTTTGCTCTTTCTAGCAATTTTCGACGCGTGTTGTTTTGACAGGACAACTGTGTGTGCGAGAGTGAGGAGAGGAGGCGGTTGAAGCCGGCGGCAAAGGAGAAGACACTGATCAGCTGCACGCGTTTGTCTTCTTCTCGTTCGCCCGCATCCTCACTCTTTTTTATCCATCGCCGGAATACTTCACGCGCCTGCGTATGTTGAGGCGCGTCTTTGCGCATTTAATTTATACTTGACCACTACTTTCCCATCGACGACACGCACAACGATGGCGTTCAGCGGCTTTGGCGGCTTCGGCAGCCAGCAGAACAACTCGTCCCCGTTCGGCGGCTTTGGGGCAAACAACAACAATAGCAACACAACTGCTACAACAGGTATGTGAAGGTTGTTTGCATGCATCAACAGCAGATGCTGTAGTGACAAGAGGAAAGGGGGTGAGGTCTAGGAGGCAAGGGGGAAGGAAGTCTATTGATCCAAGTGGCATCGTAGATGTTTTAGCCTTTGGTTTTGTTTGCCTTCTTCTTTTGTCCTTTCTCTACGTGTTTTCTGCGCAATTCACTGTTTCACTGTTTTATAATTTTACTGTGTCTGTTCCTTATCACAGCTTTGTGGCAAAATTGTTTCTCTCCCCCCCTCTCTTGACCTCTATGCACATTCACTCTTTCATCATGCACGGCATATTTAAGTCGGACGAGCTCCTCGTTCAAGGCTTTCTCTGCTCTCTACAGGAACTGGTGTTCATGCTTTTTGCTCGGCTGCCTCTTACCCATCTCGCGTCTTAGTTGGACCCGGGAGGTGCGTAAGATCGCACCCACCCTCCGCTGGACGCAACAGGACTAACAAGATTGTCTTTTTTTCCCCTTTGCTGGAATTCAGGCTTTGGCTCTTCCCCAAGTCTCTTTGGGAACACTCAAAACACGGGCACGAACAACCTCTTCGGAGGCTCAGGCCTCAATACCAACACCGGGACGGGTACGGACTGCAATCCCTTTCCTTAACACTCCTGGACTTGTTCTTTTTTTTTTTTTTTTGCTCTTCAATGTCTCCAGCTTTCCCGTCGTTCCCTTCTGGCAACTGTACATGGCCTATAGAGCTCTCGTTTTATTGAGCCTTTGTATCTGTTCTGCTATTGGATGCTGTATTTATGTTTCTTTGCGTCTTTTTGTCTCTTGTCTCTGTACGGGCTTTTTACCGTTTTGGATGCGTGACAAAAGTAACACTAACATGAATGTTTTTTTTTCTTATGATATAGCTGGATTTGGCGGCTTCAACAAGCCTGCATTCGGTACATCTGCAACGACCGGCACCAGCCTCTTTGGCAACACTGCAACAACAACTGCTGCTGCGCCCTTTGGCAGTAGCGGATTCGGGAGCACAACGGCCCCAGCGGCGGCATCTCCATTCGGCAGCGGCACCAGCATGTTTGGGGCTGCCAAGCCAGTCTTTGGCAGCGGAACAACGGGTACATCGCTATTTGGTAGCGCCACCAACAGTACCACGACTCCTGCCTTTGGGTCGGCCCCCGCGTTTGGAGCCACGACAAATCCCGGCATCGGCACCACTGGGGACCCTCCCGGCACTGCAATAGTCCCCTTCCAGCCATATGTTGAGAAAGAGGCTGCGTCCAACCAACAGAACAGCTTTCAGAGCATTTTGTTCATGGACGCTTACAAGAAGTGGTCTGCGGAGGAGCTCCGCCTGGTCGATTACAACCAAGGCCGCCGCTATGGCAACACGGGTGGCACCGGTGCCTTTGGAGTAGGCTCCAACCTGGGCGGCTTCGGGACAACCAGCAATACGGCCAACACCGGCACCAGCTTGTTTGGCAACAACAACAACACCGGTACCAGCTTGTTCGGCAACTCTAACAACGCCACTACCGGAGGCTTCGGTGCCAGTACTGGCACCAACCTCTTTGGCGCCAAGCCAGCGGCAACGGGGACAGTTTTTGGCTCTGCCAACAACCAAGCTGGCCAGGGCGGTGGATTGTTTGGCAATACGGGCGGCGCTTTTGGAGCTGGAAATACCGCCGGCGGCTTTGGCACGAACAGCAACACAACCACGGGAGGCGGCCTTTTCGGCAATACAGCGAACCAGAACAAGCCTGCCGGATTCTCCGGCTTTGGCACTGCATCGCAAGGGACCTCTGCATTTGGCAGTCCCGCCGCCAATACCGGGTTCGGGAATACAGCTGCCAACACGAACACTGGCGGTGGCTTGTTTGGCAACACAGCCGGCAACACCGGCGGTGCGGCCACAGGCGGCGGCCTCTTTGGCGCGACCCAGACGGCCGCGACCAACAATGCCTTTGGCCAGAACAACACGACAGGCACCGCATTCGGCACCCCCCAGAATCAGGGCGGCGGTCTTTTTGGTGCAGCAAAGCCTGCAGGTGGCGGCCTGTTTGGAAACACAAACGCTACTACGACCACCCCTGCTACTGGCAGTGGTCTTTTTGGCGCTCAGACGAATGCTTCGCCGTTTGGGGCGAACAATAACACCCAGCAAGCAGGAGGCGGCCTGTTCGGAGCGAAGCCGGCTGGGACTGGGACGAGCGGCGGGCTGTTTGGCACATCTCTGACACAGCCAGCTGCTGGGGCGTCTACCGGCGGCGGACTCTTTGGCTCTGTAGGCCAAAACAACCAGGCACAGCAACAGCCTCAGCAGGGACAGAGTCTGTTTGGCAACTCCTTCGGCCAGGGCCAGAACAAGCCTTCGCTCTTTGGCACACAGCCCGCGACCAACACAGGCGGCGGTCTCTTTGGCAACAGCCAAAACAATATGCAACAGCAGGGCGGCTTGTTCGGGAACAGCAACAACGCTGCTGCCCAGCCGCAGGCGACCGGGTTCGGGGGCTCCCTATTTGCCAACTCTATGCAGGGAGGTAACACTCTGGGCACGCAGCCGGCCCTGACGACGAGCATTGCCGATGCCGGCGCCTATGGCGCGCCCTCACTGTTCCAGAGCCTCACGACTGCCGAGGTGCACAACCCAGGCCCGCTGGCGACGCCTATATCTGGGACCAAGACAAAGACGTCGCGGCGGAGCGCTATTTTGCCTCTGTATAAGATGAACCCAGGCTCGGCATCCAAGTTTGCGACGCCGCAGAAACGCGGCTACGGATTCACATACAGTGCCTTTGGCACGCCCACCAGCGTGTCCAGCACGGCGAGCACCCCCGGTAGCTTTGGCCAGAGCCTGCTGGCGGGCAGTGTCGGCCGAGGCTTGACGAAGAGCATTTCGACAAGCAACCTGCGCCAGACCTACAATGCCGGGGACAGCCTCTTGCTGCCGGGAGCTTTTTCGGCGAGCTCGGGACCGCGTTATTATGGAAGCACGGGCGGAAGCAAAAAGCTGGTCATCAACCGAGACATGCGCTCCGACCTTTTCTCAACACCAAGCAAGGGCGGCGAGACCAACGGCAACAACGCGTCGTCCTCGTCCATAATTGGCGGGTCGTCCCGCAAGCTCACGAAGCGTGTCAGTTTTGACACGCCCATCCCCGAGACGACCAACGGCAGCAGCTCGGCGTCCGATGACGCCGACTTGGGCTACTTGCGCCCTCAGGGGGGGGCACGCTCCACCAACGGTGGTGGCCGTTCTACTAATGGACATAGCGCCGGCAGCATCCGCGGCGGCTCGTCTGCGGCTGAATCGGCATCGGCAGATGAAACAAACGGCCAGCCGGAGATGGAACAGGTTTCTGGAAGCAAGGAGCTGACCATTGTCCACGAGGAGGACGGCAGCTCGCCGTCGACATTGCGCTGCATGCCAGCCAACTACGCCATCGACAACCGCGATGTGGGGGAGTACTGGATGTCGCCGTCAAAGGAGACAATCGAGAAGATGAACCGGGTGCAGCGGCAGGCCGTGTCTGATTTTACGGTTGGGCGCACGAACATTGGGCAGATCCGCTTCCGCGTTCCCGTCGACCTGAGCAAGATCAACCTGGATTCCATCCTGGGCGGTCTCGTGAAGCTGGAGATCCGTTCGGCCACGGTGTACCCGGACATTGCGTCCAAGCCGCCGGTTGGGCAAGGCCTGAATGTGCCGGCCGAGATCACGCTGCTGCATACGTCGCCGCGCAGCGGTGCCAATGTCCCGCCGGCCAAGATGAAGAAGCACATTGCGCGTCTCAAGGCGATCCCGGACACGACGTTTGTCAGCTACGACGAGAAGACGGCGGCGTGGACGTTTACGGTGGAGCATTTCACGACGTACGGCTTTGACGAGGATGACGACGAGACGGAGACGGATGCCGACGTGTCTACTGCTGCGGAGAAGGCGGCCCAAGCAGCGGCAGCGACGACGACGACGACGACGAAGAGCAGCCTAAAGCGAGGCGGATTGCGTGTCGCCGACGATGCCGAGGCCGATGTGACAACTGACGTCAACGACGACACGTTTGAGTTTCGGCGCCACAAGCGCGTTTACGTGCCAGGGGCATTTGACAACGCGTACGACCTGTCGGATGACGATGACGGCGACGACGACGTTTACGACAGCGACCGTACCCCGCAGCAGTCTTTTTTATCTAGTCGCTCCGCGGACATGAAGCGCCTCGCCGTTGTGCCCGTCCAGACGACGGAAGCCGACAACGATGCCGACGAGCAGGGCCACCAGGACGGGCTGGAGGGGGATAGAATGGAGGCGTTTTATTCCACTGCAGCGCGTTCTTCCGCGGAGCACGACGGCCATCATGCCGATGATGGCCTTTTTGACAGCCTCGAAGACGGTTCGGGAACGGCCATGGCCGTGATTCCTCAGGATGCCGACGTTTTTGCGCCAGCGCAAGAGGCGCCGGCCGGCATTTTGCGGGCGCGGCTGCGGGCCATGAAGGAGGCAAACACGCCTCTGAAGATTCAGGTGGCCGACGGCGATAACTGGATGGACATGCTTCAAAAGACAGTCAGCCCACAGAAGCGCGACCGTGCTGCGGTGCGGGCCATGAACGAGACTGATGCCGTGATGGAGATGGACGGAGACGCCGAGACTGGGGCCGGAGCCGAGGCCGGAGCCCGGGCCGGAGCTGGCTACGGCTCCCCGATGAAAGGCTTAGGTTTGGCCGCAACGCGGAACCGCAACCGGCCGGCTTTCAACGACAACCGTGGCTTTGCCACGAGCATCGACCTAATGAATTCCCTTTTTGAAAGGGCCAAGGCTCCTCCTACTGCGGTGCCGAAAGCAATCACGCCGGCCAAGGGTTTTGTCAAGGTCGGTAGAGCCCAGCTCGTTTGATATATGAGGTCATTTTTGGGAACCCCCCCCTTCCCTCCCCCCCCCAAATCCCTTTCCCCTGCACTTCCTTCGTTCCCCCCTTTCCCCTTGCCTTTTTGGTTTTGTTTCCCCCCTCCCCCTCTTCCCCCCCATACCTTGTCCTAGGAAAAACGTTGGATTTCGCAATGTATGAATTGGTGCATAGTTCCCCAGGTTATCTGTCCTTTTATGTGACGTCTTGGACCTCGTCCATTGTTGTGCCTTTTTTGCCTTTTTTTGGCTTGAATTTCATTTGGGGCCATTTTCCCGGTCGTCCACCTTTAAAAAATCCAAAAAAAACCCTTTGGCTGTACAGTTCCTAGCTTTTTGTTTCTTCTCCATTTTTGACCACGGCAATATAAAAAAAAACATTCCTGTGACAAAGCAAAACAAAAGAAGCAAAAGAGCACTTTACTAAGATTTTTTTTCGTTGTTGTGGTTTCCCCCTCGTTTAGTGGCCCTACAAGAGATCTGCCAGAGCAGGCGAAGACGACGAAGAGCAGCTTGATGCGGCGGAGTTGGCGTTCCGCAGCTCGCCTAAGCCGGCTTGGTCTGCGGACGGCACCTGCATTGTGGTCGACGGCGTCGAGGAAGGCGACGACGAAACCGAACCGGTGCTGAAGCGGGTCCGCGTGTTCGACCCTCTCAGTGTGGATTTTGAAGATGTAGGTGTGAGGGATGATGTGAAAGTCGGAAGAAAAAAAAAGAAAGGCAAAAAAAAAAAAAAAAAAAAAAAAAAAAAAAAAAAAAAAAAAAACACTGGCAGGCCCAAACGGAAACGCATGCGGAGCACAAAAACAAGGTGGACATTGAGGTTTTAAACGGCCTGCCGGCGGTGTCCGGTCAACAGGGGCCGACGATCGAGGTGTATGGCGCGCTCTGCGCGCAGGCGAACCAGCGGCGGCCGGCGAATGCGCCGGTGCTGGCCAAGAAGCGTGGCGCGTACGAACAGTCGGTGTGGAGCCTTGCCAGCGTGCTGTTTGGGCCGCTGGACCGACTGGACCGGCAGGGGCTGCCGGCGCAGCGGCAGGCGAGCGCGGCGGAGGTGGCGCGGGCGCGGCGGGAGAGCCTGGGGCGATTCTGGGCGCAGCTGGTGCAGGAGTCGTCGTCGGGCCGGGGCGCAGAGCAGGCGCGGACGCTGGAGGAAAAGGCGGTGGTGTACCTGTCGCAGCGGAGAGTGGCGGAGGCGTGCCGGGCGCTGGTGGACGGCAAGAACTGCAAGGCGGCGACGCTGGTGGCGCTGATTGGCAGCGGCGACGCGTTCAAGAAGGACATGCGCGAGCAGGAAGACGACTGGCGGCAGGGCGACGTGCTGGCGGAGTTTGGCGAGGGGCTGCGGGCGGTGTACTCGCTGCTGGCGGGCAATGTGGCGGTGTGCGAGGGCAAGAAGGGCGGCGGGGTGGAGAACCGGATGGAGTCGGTGGTGCTGGCGGAGCGGTTTGGGCTGGACTGGAAGCAGGCGTTTGGGCTGCGGCTGTGGTACGGCATTGCGGCGGGCGACGGGCTGGATGCGGCGGTGGCCAAGTATGTGGAGGATCTGGAGCAGGGCCGCGTGCCGGCGCCCCGGCCGTGGTACTGTGGCGACGACAGCGACAACGACGAACAAGGCCGAGACGGCGAGCGCGAGGATTTGCTGTTTGGGCTGCTCAAGGTGGCGGCGGGGCTTGCGCGGCTGGAAGACGTGCTGGAGCCGGAGACGTGGCAGCGGTCGCGGTTCCGGTACCGGCTGTCGTGGCAGCTGAACCTGGCGCTGGCGCCGCTGGCGTCGGTGGATGCGGCGGCCAAGCTGTCGACGGCCAAGGCAGATGCTCTGACGGCGAGTTACGCGGCCGAACTGGTCTACGACGGCCACAGCAGCAGTGGCACCAGCAGCGGCAGCAGCGGCAGCAGCGGTGCTGCTCACCACCAGGACGGCTGGGTGCTTGCGATCTGGGTGCTCCTGCATCTGTCGGACGAGACGGCGCGGGTGCGGGCGATCCAGGACGTTCTGGGGCGGCATGCGCGGCTGTTGTTTGTCGGTGGCAGCAGCAGCAGCAACAGCAACAGCAGTCGGGCCACGGCCCTGTACGAGCAGCTGGTGGACGGGCTGAAGATCCCGGCGGCATGGGTGTGGCAGGCGGCAGCGCTGCACTGGCGCAGCGAGAAAAACCAGCCGGGGCTGGAGGCCGAGTGTCTGCTGCGGGCGGCGGCGTATGGCGATGCGCACCGCATTTTCGTCAAGGAGCTGGCGCCGCGCGCCGTGGTGGAGCGGCAGTACGGCGACATGCGCGAGATGCTGGGCCGGCTGCAGACGCAGCAACACCAGATTGCCGACTGGGCGCTGGGCGGCGAGGTGTACGGGCGCTTTCTCGAGCTGGTGGCGCTGCAGCGGGGGTCCGCCGGCCGAGAGCCTGGTTTTGGCTTGGACGACGGCAGCGGCAGCGGCAGCAGCCAGGAATCAGCAGCAGCAGCGGCTGCCAGCGCCGGCGGTGCAGCCACGCGCACGCGCGGCCGCCAGCAGCAGGCGCTGGCCAGCGCCGAGCAGGCGGCGACCCGGTTGGCGGCAGCCGTCGAGGCCCTGGTTGTCAGCCTGCCGGCCATGTACGAGAACGCCGGCGATGCGGGGCCGACCGAGGTGGCAGCCATTACGGAAATGGCCGATGTCGTGGCCAGGGAGACAATGGCGCTGGCCAACAAGGGAATGGTGAGTTTTTGGGTGTTGGGAATTTGTGGCGGGTTGGTGGGTTTTATTCTTGTTGTCCTCTACTAACACTCGCAGATGGACTTGACAAAGATCTCGCGCCTGCCCCTGACCGAGGATCGACGACTGCGCTACTCAAACGACCTGGCGTTTGCCTACTACCGGGAAGCGATGGCGGCACATTGAAGCTATCGGACGGAGAACGACGGACAGCACGAGGAGCAGACAGTCGAAAGGGCATGATTGGAGATTGGCCCCCCCTTCAGAGTGGATTGGAAAAGCGAGCGAGTGCAGGACGGCGAGAAAAGGGCAACGGGCTAATGGGGTGGAGTTGTAAAGAGTGTATTATTACGAGTCAAAAGAGTGGTGGAAGCATTTTGTCGCATGTACGTAGTAGATAGAAATAGGGGCCACAAGCCCATTTATTATTAATGCACCAATTGGAGTCAAGACCGCCGTCGGAGATTTTAGAGAAGTGATGTCCTTGCCAAATGCCTAATCTAGAACCGTAACAGTCCGATCCTGGGCTCTTTCAAGATGGACAAGTATCAAAGTAAGAATAAAGAGGTGGCGGAGGTGGCGTCTGATTCCATTTCGCAGGACGGTCAAAGGCGGAAAAAGAGAAAGAAACTGTACTCCTAGATAAAGCGTCACTACACATGTGATATAAAACTATGAACAACGAGCAAACCACAGAACACAACCTCTTGACATGACGGCTCCAAGCTCTCCAGGCTCTCTCCTCTGCCAGCGTTTGTATGTCTGTATGTCCATTTCTTTTGCCTTGCTTCCCTGCTCGCTTGCTTGTGTGCTTGCTTGCTGTTTGCGTTTGTTGTTTGCTGTTTGTGTTTGCTGTTTGCTGTTTGCTGCCCGCCTGGCAATCTTGATTGTCTTCGTCGTGAAGGCGTTTCGTTTCCCCCAATATTGAGCGGCGCCCGCCGTCCTGGCCGAGCCGTCTCTGCATTGTTTGGAGGTGCAACTTGTCCTGTTTTCGAGGCCTGTCCTCGCATCCTCTCCGTAGTCCATACGCCCTGCTGCCTGCTTATGTGTCGATCCCCGTCGTCCCTGTCGTTCCCGTCGATCCCTGTCGTCCCCGTCGCTTTTGTGTCGTCCCCATCGTCCCCGTCGTCCCCGTCGTCTCCGTCGCTTTTGTGTCGTTCTCCGTCGATCCCCCCCTGCCGGTCCGCGTGACCAGTGCTCAGGCCGTCTTCTTCCATTGGTTGTACAGGCCGACAAGGCTGCTGCCCGTGCCGGCGAGGCCAACCAGGCCTTCGTCGAAGCCGACCCAGCCGAGGGCGGACGTGGTGACGACGAGGTCGCAGAGGTCGCTAAGCATCTGCAGCCGGCTGGCCCGTGTTTCCCTTGATTTGCCAACGTCAGCGTTTGTCTGTGGACACGCAAAACAAGCCAGAACTCTATACACAACCCACAACCCGCAGAAATTAACTTACAGGGCAATGCGCTTGCTCTCGACGACGCCCTCGCCGTCCTTGCGGTCGATGCGGGCCTCGCGCGCACGCAGGCGCAGCTGGGTCTGCAGCTGCGCGACCAGCGAAAACAGCAGGCCGGCCGTCCACAGCCGCAGCGACTCGCGCTTGAGGCGCGCCGCCCGGTCGCGGTTGGCCAGCTTGAACAGCCCCAGCGTCTCCGGCAGCAGCACCATCTCCAGCGTAAGGTATCCGGCATAGCTCAGCTGCCGGCCCACCGTGGCATAGCGCAGCACTTCGAGGCTCTCCGCGCTGGCCGCCAGGCGGCTGCCCCAGGCGCCGCCCGACCCGGGCCGGCCGCCTATTGCTGCGGCGCCCGCAGCGCCCAGCTTTGGATCCCGGCTGGCCACGGCGGCCGCCTTGAGGTGCTCAATGTTCTTGCCCGCCATCAACAGCTTGCGCGTCCGCGCCAGCTGGCTCTTGAGCGCCTCCCACGGCGCCACCTCGGCCGGCGTGGCATTGGTGCGGATGCGGTACCACACGTAGAAGCGCGCAAAGTACTGCAGCGTGCGCATCAGCTTGTCGCGGCCGACCGTCGTGGCGGCAAAGCGAAGATAGTGCGCCACCGTCGGGTGGAACACGAGCGCGTCGGCGACCATTTTTGGGTGGGAGAGAGAGAGAGAGAGAGAAGAACAGGAAGAGGGAGAGGGGAGCAAAAGAGAGAAAGATGACAGAGCAAAGAGAGAGAAATGACAGAGCAAAGAGAGAGAAATGACAGAGCAAAAGAGAGAGAGAGGTAAGAACAGGAAGAGATCTAAATGCAGACTGAGAAAAAAAGAAAACGAAGGAATTTAGGCGCGATGGAGGATTGGAATAAAATTAAGAAATATTTCCGATAAAGACAAGAAATAAAACAAAATAATAATGTAGAAAGTCAAGAGTTGGTGATAGTTGTTGAGAAAATGGGACAGGATCTTGTCTTCCTTGCTTTTGTGCTTCTCTTTCGACAAGACAAACAAGAGGCGATTACCGATTGTGCATTCCTCGCGTGCGTTCTCTCGTCGGCATGCTTTGCTCCTGCCCCCAAATTGCACCGCATTAGCACATGCCGAGGCTCGACAGAAACCTGTCGGCAAGATTCCCCAGAAAAATAGCGCCCCGTTTTTTACAATTGTGCTTTGATGCAATGGCCCCAATATGCATCAGCGGTGCCGCAATTATGTATCAATCGGGGCGCTCTTATTGTCGGAAAACTACGGCATTTGCCCCTCTCCCGACTGGCCCAGCCCAGCACAATCTCTCCACCCCCAGAGGACAAACCAAAAGCGGCGTTTCTTCTCTCCCGGGAAATCCTCTTTGGTCGAGTTCCTGTCGGCCGGACATCAAAGCGAGCTGTTGAGCCTGTGGACCGGGAGCATGGCTTTTTGCTCTCGTGGGCGCGCAGACACAACCTCAGCAAAAGTGTTTGTAGTTTTTGCAGCTGGCTTCATCCTCCTCAGGCTATGTAATCCTCGTAGACGTCTTGCTGCTAATGCATTGCTCTGACTCATGGCCCTTGTCCAGCTTCCCGATGCTCTGCCCCTTGCGCCTTCCCTCTTCTCCTCGTGCCCTTCCTTCCTCGTGACGCCTGGCCACAAGCACCGCGAAATGATCGCCGGTAACTCCCCGCCCCCCTTCTCGCTAGCCATTTCTCCGCACAGCTCTCTCTGCTCAGCCCAGATAGGGCGGCCTGTTGTTTGCTTTGTCCCAAGGGGCCCCTCCTTTCTCCGTACCAGCTTAGGGGAAGCTTAGGACGGACACCCATAGCCGGGGGCCCATCGGCTATCCCAGCACAACATAAGACTTGCCCGCGCCGTTTTCGTCGGACCTGTCCTGCTACTTTATCTTGCGCTTTTTGCCTTTTTATGTTTCTGGTTATTCCGTTTTCTTTTTATAACTTGGGTTTCCCGTTTTCCCTTCTCTTGTGACGAAATATCCAGATTCTTCAAAGTGTCGTAAATAACAAGAAAAGAAAACACCAAAAACCGAAACCCGAAAGACGGGAAAGCGGCTGGCCTTGAACAACCGAGAGTCGAGAGAGAAGGCCGTTTCGTTTCGGAGACCAAATTTTTGGCGACTCTGGTTACGTCATATCAAAACAGGCATTCGACGGACCAAAGGGAGAGAAACAAATTCCGCCATCCAGAAGATAAAAACAAGCTGCCCAAACACCAAGACCATTTTCTCTTCTCCAGCCTTTTAGCAGCTCTTGACCAGCACAGCCTGATCGACCATGGCGTCTCAAGACAACGGCAATGGCCCCATACCGGAAAAGGTCAACACGAACATCGTCACGCTGACGCGGTTTCTGACGGAGGAGCAAGTCAAGCACAAGGAGGCGACAGGCGACTTTACGTAGGTCATTGGTGTTTTTTGTTCTCTGGCTTTCTGCTTTCTGCTTTCTGCTTTCTGCTTTCTGCTTTCTGCTTTCTGCCTTCCGCTTTTCTTTTCCGCCTTTCCAGCTTGCTGACTGTCCCTACCAGCCTCCTGATGCATGCGCTGCAGTTCTCGTTCAAGTCGATTGCGTACTACATCCGGCGGGCGACGCTGGTGAATCTGACGGGGCTGGCGGGCTCGTCGAACACGACGGGCGACGAGCAGAAGAAGCTGGACGTGATCTCGAACGACCTGTTCATTGAGGTGATGCGGTCGTCGGGGCGGTGCGCGCTGCTGGTGTCGGAGGAGGAGGAGAATGTGATCTTCTTCAACGGGCCCAACTCGGCGACGGGGACGACGAGCCCGCACGCGCGCTATGCCGTGGCGTGCGACCCGATCGACGGCAGCTCGAACCTGGACGCGGGCGTGTCGGTGGGCACCATCTTTGCCATCCACAAGCTGGCCGAGGGCTCGGAGGGCACGGTGGCCGACATGCTCAAGCCGGGCACGGAGCTGGTGGCGGCCGGCTTCACCATGTACGGCGCGTCGGCGCAGCTGGTCATCACGATGCGCGGCGGCACCGTCAACGGCTTCACGCTGGACCAGGGCCTCGGCGAGTTCATCCTGACCCACCCGGACATGCGGCTGCCGCGCCAGCGCGCCATCTACTCCGTCAACGAGGGCAACTCGCTCTACTGGGACGACCGCGTCAAGGCCTACTTCAACTCGCTCAAGGAGCCGCAGCCGCCGGCCACGCCCGGCGGCAAGCCCGGCAAGCCCTACAGCGCCCGCTACATTGGCAGCATGGTCGCCGACGCCTACCGCACCCTGCTGTACGGCGGCATCTTTGCCTACCCCGCCGACAGCAAGAGCCCCAAGGGCAAGCTGCGCATCCTCTACGAGTGCGCCCCCATGGCCATGGTGTTTGAGAACGCCGGCGGCCAGGCCGTCGACTCCAACATGCGGCGCATGCTCGAGGTCGTGCCCGAGCACATCCACGACCGCTCCGGCATCTTCATGGGCAGCTACGACGAAGTCGAAAAGGTCAAGTCGTTCCACAAGTAGGGGGGGTGGTGAGTGGGGGAGGTGGGCAGGCGGGAGGTGGACAGGCGGGAGGTAGGCAGGCAGGCAGGTGGGCTACCAGGCAGATGGCAGGGGGCAGGTTCTGAGAAAAAGACTGTCGCCGCTGGCAATGCCTGCTGTCGGCGCGTTTCGTTGTTCCCTGGATATATAGCAGCTGCTGGAGCTGTTGATTTTGAACTATTTTGTGCTGTTTGGTTTTCTGGCTTTTCTGGCTTGCCGGCTTTCTGGCTTACCGGCTTTCTGGATTTCCGGCTTTCTGGCTCTGGCTTTCATCTGCCTGTATCTATCTGACATGTCTCGTCCCTACGAGCGCTCCCCAAGAACACGATCATGAGTCCCAAAAAGGCACAAACCTGCTAAACCGTCTGATTGGTCCAATGAAGTTGACTAGTTTATTAATTGGGCCAATCCCTGTTCACGATTGGACCTTCCGCGTTTGGAGGGCTCATTTTAATACGGAGGGAGCATTTACTCCTCACGAACAGCCACTGCCATTTGTAAATTCAAAGACAGTCGCATTGTGCACTGTCTGTTGTCCCGTTTTCACTTTCTTTTTTTTTGTTCGCGCTCTCTTGTCTCCATGGCCAGCTCTCTCTGTCTTTTCTCTCTGCCCACTTTCGCTACGGACGCCTTCACTTACCTCGCCTTTTGTTTCTCCTAGTATCATCCGTCTCTCGTCTCTCGTCTCGTCTCTCGTCCCTCGTCTCGTCTCTCGTCCCTCGTCTCGTCTCTCGTCCCTCGTCTCGTCTCTCGTCCCTCGTCTCGTCTCTCGTCCCTCGTCTCGTCTCTCGTCCCTCGTCTCGTCTCTCG
>JADHKP010000050.1:0-76856 GCA_019925385.1 Raffaelea deltoideospora | reverse complement strand
TCTCTTGTTCCTTCTCCTTTTACTTTCTTACCTTGCGCTGTTCTTTTCTCTTCTCCCTCCCCTCCCCATGGCTCTTCTCTCAGGGTTCTCTGCCGTTCTGGTCGGGCTCGTTACCGTCTATGTTGTTCTCTATCGTCTCCAGCTGCGCCGCAGCCGCCCAGATGAGCCGCCCGTTGTGGCCGCGCCCGGCCTGCCCTTTGCTGGCCATGTGCTATGCATGGCTTTGCAAGGCGGCCGATACCTGCAGCAGCTGGGCTTGCGGCTGCAGCAGCACGCTGGGCTGCGACCCGAGTTTGACGGCAGCCGTGCCGGCAGCGCTCGTTCCTTCTCGCTGACACAGTCTCTGTTTTCCTCCTCCTCCTCCTCTTCTTCTTCTTCTTCCTCCTCCTCTTTCTCCTCGTCCTCCTCGTCCTCCTCGTCTCGGCCGCCACCCGGCATCGTCACCCTGCCTGTGCCGGGTTCGCGCATCTATCTAGTCACAGACCCGTCGCTGGCTGCCGCCGTGCAGCGGGCAACGCGGGCCATGTCTTTCACGCCGCTGGTGCCCGACATCACGCGCCGCGTGCTCGGCCTGGACGACTCCACCGTGCGCATCGTGCGTGGTGCCAACCTGGCCGTTGAGCCGACGCCGCGGCCGTCGGCGGCGGCGCCCACCACCATGTCGATTGTGGACGACGACAGCTACGACGAGTCGCACGGCTTTCTGGCCGACATGCACAACATGATCTACAGCTACATGGGGCCGGGCGACAACCTGACGCACCTGGTGCACACGGCGGCCCGCGAGCTCGTCGCCCAGGTGAACCACTATGCCGCAGACATGGCGACGACAGCCGCTGAGCGTCCGGCGGCGGCGGCGGCAGCAGCAGCAGCAGGAGCAGCAACAGCAGCAGCAGCAGATGCGGCTGATGCGGCACCATCCACCCCGCCACCCGCCACCGCCGTCGACCTCCTTGTTTGGATCAAGCACTTTGTCACCGTGGGCACGGCGCGCTTTCTCTACGGCGAGCGCAATCCGCTGGCTCTGCAGCCCGAGCTGGAGCAGGCATTCTGGGACTTTGTTCACGGGCTCGGTCGCCTGCTGCTGGTGGGCGACCGCAAGCCCGGGTCGCTGGCCGCGGCGCTATTGGGAGGCCGGCCCTATGCCGCCCGCGAGGCGCTCGTGGCCGGCTTCACGGCGTATCTGGAAGCCAATGAGCATCTGGGCAGCAGCAGCAGCAGCAGCAGCAGCAGCGGAGGCAGCAACATAAACCCCGACGGCCACAGCGAGTGCAGCGACATTGTACGCCGCCGCATCGCCATTGCCGACCGCTACGGCTGGACGCGAGCCAGCACGGCGCGGTCGGAGCTGTCGTTTCTGTTTGCCGGCATCATCAACACGGCCGTGACGTCGTTCTGGGTCGTCCTGCGGCTGTTTGCCGATCCGGCACTGCTGGCAACAGTGCGGCGCGAGCTGGGCGAAGGCGGCAGTGAAAACACCCCAGACGACCGCCTCAGCATCAGCCACGTCAAAGACAGGTGCCCGACGCTAAACGCCGTCTACCAGGAGTGTCTGCGACTCGGATCCAACAACCTGTCGACGCGGCTCGTGCTGACCGACACCATGCTGGCCGACCGCTATTTTTTGCGCGCTGGCTCTGTCGTCCAGATTGCCGCCGGCGTCATCCACGCCGATCCGGCACAGTGGGGGCCCCATGCCGACGTCTTTGACCCCAGCCGGTTCATGGCCACAGCGTCGAGCACGACAGCAGCCACAGGCGAAGAGGCCAAGGGCAACCCCGGAAAAGCTGCTGCGGCGGCGGCCGCTGCTGCCACCACCACCACCACCACCACCACCAAACGACACCCAGCCGCCCTCCGCGCCTTTGGCGGCGGCAAGACGCTGTGTCCCGGCCGGCACTTTGCCACGTCTGAGATCCTCGTCTTTGCCGCTGCCGTCATCCTCACCTTTGACGCCGAGAGCGCCGAGACGGCCGAGCGAGCTGTCCCGCCGCCCGTTCCACCGCGCAACGACCGCGTCTTGCCCGTGCACATTCTCGAGCCCGCACCCGGCGACGTGCCAAAGGTGCGCCTGAGCCTGCGGTGCCCGGGCCGTCCGCTCCAGGTGGTGGCATGATCCGAGGAGCACAAGGGTGCGTCGACGCGTGCCTCGGGAGCTTTCTGGACTCTTGCAGGAAGCACGCAGCTCTGTTTCGGCGCGTGCTCGCAAACGTTGTTGCTGGCACAGAAGGAGCAAGAAGAATGTCGACGAGCCAGCCACTGCACTGAACTCGATTGTCCAGCATGCCATCTTCAAACATGGCTGCTGCGGCATTATGTGTTATGAATATATGTGACACCGATCCGGGCAAGAGATGATGGATGGATGATGGCAACCACCGTGGTGGCCAGGCTTTATGCGACTGCTCTCTAATATTGGCAGTTTTTTTGATAACTCCCAGGCTCCTCGTCAAGGAATACTTTGCAATACAAAGAGTCAACGAGTACGCCTAGTCCCTCCATGAACTGGGGCTCGAAAAGTGACCCATAATGGTCTTTCTTGGGTCTGTTCGCAGTTCATAGAAGAGAAATGTACATACACTCAGAAATGTACACAAAAGTCACAAAGCTGCCCTGCCTACGACGTCTTACTTAGTCCTATCCCTTTCGGGAAGGTGAAGTGTTCCCAAGTGCTGCGCTGTACCAAGTGTTAATACAAGTATTCCATACAAGAACATCGTCTTACACTGTATTAGCTAGCTGCTGAGCCGTCGGCCCTTCTATCTTAAATGGTAGGCCGGCGTCCCCGAAAAGAGGGGAAGGGGGGGGGGGAGTTCCAGCGGACAACTCGCCTGGAAAATGGCAGGCATTGGAGGGGGGGGGGCAACTGTCACTTTCCATACTCTCTGTACAAAGTAGAGTATCCATATTACTAACTCCGTATCGCCTGCCTTACTTAGTGGCTCCCAATCACTGTTGCCTCGTATCTCAACACTGCTCTTGTCATTAAGAGATATTCATGTACGATAGGTTGAGGAGGATGTTACGTCGTACCAAGCTGTGGCTCGGCGTGGCCCGAACTGGTGCACCTGAAAGAGAGAAGTCCCCGCCGGTTCAAAAAGCAAAAAAAAAAAAAAAAAAGATGCTTCACACACGGCGAGGCATCGGTGTCCAAGAGCGGAAATTTACAGGTTTCCGGTGGCTGGCCGGCCACAGCGGATTGATACGTGCGTACGGGCTGACAATATTACTCGTACCGTATGCCGGTTACCGGGTCCATAGTGCTTGTTCGTAATGCCGCAGTGGTCTCTAACGACGCACAAACTCGCCTATCATCCTCTGTCTGTCAGCGGCACAAGCCACAGGTTTAAATCGAGATGTCAACGTAATTTATAGTGGGAGTGGGGGGGACATTTGTTTTCGCCAGAAAAGCTCAAAATGGCCCAGGCCGGTGCTAGGATGGAAGGAGCAAGGCGGCGATGGGAAAGAGCGATAAAAAACGCCCAAGCCAAAAGCCAAGACAAAAAGGCCCGGCACATGATTCGGTGGCGCTGTGTAATATGTCGTACTTTGAAAGTATTTTGCTGTGTAATTTTTTGTGTGCAAGAAACGCTACGACGAGAACGGCAGACTACGAAAGTACAGTCTACGAGTACAAGGGGGAGTCTGCAGCAGAAAAAGGCTTGCGCCAATCAAAAACACGCTATTGACGTCATGAAAAAACCAAATTCGAACGTCATGCCAGGCTGCACCAAGCAAAGCGCAAAGTTCCGAGATGTTGTATTTTTTACCGATGCACCACAGCAATGTCTACAAGGCGTAAATATGGGGTCACATCAGCAATCCAGACCGAAAAAAAAATAATAAAACACAGCGCAATTTGACGTCCGGCGAGTTTTGCTGCTTTTGCAATCCTCCACTTTAGATAAGACATAATGTAACCTCCACGTCTTGTGTCGTTACATGTAAAGACTGCCTCTGGGCGTAAGCAAAGATACAAAGACCAGAACCGGTCTTGCATCCAGAAAGAAGAGAGAGAGAGAGCAGAGGTGGTACTGCGGCTGCAGAATACTCGTACTTTGAATGCTGATTGCCAGGGCACACAAGAGATAACGCCCATGCACCTCGTGCAGAACTCGCGGGAAACCCAATGTTTAGGGCCACGGGATGCAACCGCGCTGTCTGTGTGGGTGGAAGACTGATTAGCTGCGTACTCGTACTTCGTACAAGAATGAAAAATGTCAACCAATCCGTCTCGTTTCTCCAGCCCATCCAACCCACATCCAGAGACGGCAGGGATCGGCGCCGCTTTTACGAGAGGAAAAAACCACACCGGTGGGGACAGAGGAGGGGCCCCAGCTGTATTATTACGAGTTAGATGTCGAAAACAGAACATGTGAAATACGAGTATCCATATTCCATAGAGACAAGCTTTGTGAGTTAGCCAAGTGGATCGGTCTTTTGGCCTGGCAAGTCGTTTTTACCCTCTTGTTCGCCGTGCGAAGTACAAAACCAAAAAAACGGAGCAGTTAAGCTACCGACGTAGCTTGTCCATAGTCGTCCGTTGGCAGATGGGGGGAGCTTTGCCCGGTTCGCATTCTTTTCTTCTTTTTTTCTCAAGTACAAAGTATCCCTATGGGCTCTCTCTGCCTCTCCCACGGCACAGTTAGCTCCAGCCGAAAGGGTCACAGCTTTCCAGTAGTCTGGTTTCTCTTTTATTTATCTATAATATAATATAGCTGCTCTTTCCCTCTAGGGGCGTTTTCTCTGCCTCGTTCTTTCCTTGCTCTCCTTGCTTCCCTCCCTTTCCTTGCTTCCTTCCTCTCTCCCCCACCCCCCCTCTCCTCTCCTGTTTTTCTCCCAATTTCCCTTTTCGCCAGCTTTGCAGCTGTCTTTCAAAACCAAAATTGCTTTTTGACGTCTTGCCATCATGAAGTTCTTCAAGAAGCAGAAGCAAGAAGACACAGGCGACCTCGCAGGCGACCTCGCGGTCGGCGGCGAGCCGCCCGTCGGCGCCGATAGCCACAAGTACGTCACCTTATCGGTGGTGGCTTGCGGCGCCGGACTGTTCTCGGACGGCTACATCAACAATGTGGGTGCTTTTTTTCTGGAAATAAGAAGAGAAGAAGAGAGGAAAAGAAGGGAATGGGGGGAAAGAATAGAATGAGAGACAATAAGGAAAACGAAGCAAAGATGACGGAGAAAGAGAATTGCTCCCCCCTTCCCCTCCCCAAAAAGAAAAAAAAAAACCCTTTCTTGCTCTGTTGACTGACCGACCAGGTTATCGGCTCCGTCACCACTATTCTGGCCAAGGAATACCCCGACGTCTGGCCACACACGCATGCCAAACACGTCATCAGCGCAATCGCCTTTGCCGGCACCGTCGTGGGCCAGCTCTTCTTTGGCGTGCTCGCCGACCGCTGGTCCCGCACCAACACCCTGCTGGTGTCCACCCTGGTGCTGTTTGTCTTCACCGCCCTGGCTGCCGGCTCGTACTGGCACGGCTCGCTGATCGGCATGTTCAACATCCTGGCCGCCTGGCGCTTCTTTGTCGGCATCGGCATCGGCGGCGAGTACCCCGCCGGCAGCGTAGGCTGTGCCGAGTCGACCGGCGAGGTCAAGAGCGGCTGGCGCCACTTTATCTTCATCATGTTCACAAACAGCCTCATCGACGTCGGCTTTGTCATTGGCGCCTTTGTTCCTTGTATGTTTTTCGTCTTTCCTTTCCCTTTTCTTTCCCTTTTTTTTTTGTCTTCTCGTCTCATATGTACACCTCTTTCATTTCCCCTTTGCCCTTCCCTCTCCCTGCGCTGACAAAAGCAGATGTCGTTGCTGCCGCCTGCCACAACGAGCACCTAAGCACCCAGTGGCGCACCATGCTGGGCATTGGCTGCGTCTTCCCGCTCTTTCTCTTTGTTATGCGCCTGTTTGTCAAGGAGCCTGAGGAGTTCCAGCGCAACTCCATGCGCTACGCGCGCACGCCCTACTGGCTGGTTCTCCGCTTCTACGGCTTTCGCCTGCTTATTGTCAGCCTGATTTGGTTCATTTACGATGTAAGTTGTGTGTTTCCTGCTGTGTCATTGGATGGCCACTTGTGCGTGCTGCATGGCGCTTTATGCTCTAATACAGTCTACTGTGCCTCCCGGGCTCTGTGTTTGAAAATGTCCTTGGTCATCTTTCCTCTGCTTCCATCTCTGGCTTTTCTTCTCCTGACCTCCCTAGTTCCTCACCTATGCGTTCGGCATCTATTCGTCCACCATCCTGTCCAACATCTTCCCCGACAATGCCAATCTGACCACCATCTTCGGCTGGAACGTTGTCATCAACCTGTTCTACCTGCCTGGCTCGTTCCTCGGCGCAAAGGCCAGTGATTGGATCGGTCCCCGCTACTGCCTTATCATTGGTGTTTTGCTGCAGGCCATCATTGGCTTCATCATGGCCGGCGACTACAAGAACCTGTCTCAGCCGCACATGGTTGGCGCCTTCGCCACCGTCTACGGCATCTTCCTCTCGCTTGGTGAGTTTGGCCCTGGCAATAACATCGGCCTGCTAGCGGCCAAGACCTGCGCCACCGGCGTTCGCGGCCAGTACTACGCCATCGCCGCTGCTATCGGCAAAGTCGGTGCCTTTGTTGGCACCTACATCTACCCTTACATTGAAAAGGCGGGCGGCAGCGACGCCGTTGCTTCCGCCCAGTACCCTTTCTACGTCAGCTCTAGCCTGTGCGTGCTGTCGGCCTTCCTCGCCTTCTTCTTCCTGCCCAATGTCGGCCAGGATACTATCCAGCTTGAGGACGCCCGTTTCCGCCGCTATCTGGATGAGCACGGCTGGGATACCCGCCAACTCGGCCTGCGCAAGGGTGAGAGCGTGGAAACTGTCGAATCAGCTGCTGGCGCTACTTACGACAGCAAGGAGTAATAGCGGGAGACCTGTCGGAGAGTTCATGCCAAAGATCGAAATGCCAAAATGAAAAGAGCGCTGGAGTTCCAGACGGCCCTCTTTGTTTGCTCTATTTTTTTCTCATCCCCTATCGTTACCCAGCCCGTCAAATACACTCAACATAATGAACAGTCATATGATACCATTTCAATATATCACTTATGCCATCTATGATGCCTTGCCGTCCTTTATGTCCGTCAATCCAGTTCCAGGTCTTCAATCGCAGAGCGGACAAACTGTTCGTATGCTGTTGTTGTTGGCTCGGATGCCGGCGCTAGGGTTGTTCGCCGTGCCAGCTCTGCCGCTGACACAGCTGCTTTTGCCGACACTGTTTCTTCTGCGGGCGCTGCTGCCTCTGACGAAAGCTGTGATGTTGCTGAACCACTCTCAATGTCGGCCCTGGCCGCATCGTCCTCTGCATCGCCAACCTCGCTTCGGCTGGCCTCGCTCTCTGTTTCTGGCGGCGTGTCTAGTCCTGCGGGGCTAAAGTTGCGCTTCAGCAAGCACGATTCCACGGAAATGCCGGGGCCGAATGCGCAGCCCACAATGTACTCCTTGGGGTTGCCGCCAGGTGCCACGGCATCCATATCCTTGTCGCGCAACCGATCCAAGACGCTGAAAATGGTGGCTGAGCTCGAGTTGCCGTGGTTCATATAAGTGTCATAGCTGGCACGCATGTGCTCGGGCGTGATGCCCATGGCGCGTTCTGCATTTGTTAAAATAGTGGCACCACCGGGGTGCATGGCCCAGTCAAAATCGGCGGCTTCTTTGTACGTCTCTGGCAGCTCCGGCACAGCGGCGACGAGATCGGCAAAAGTCGGCTTCAGCTGAGAACATGTCAGAGTCGGCACCCGCTGTGACAAGACGACCTTCCAGCCTAGACACCGGCCGAGTTAGCTGTGTCCAGAACTGCTGCAAAAAAAAAATTCAAAGAACTACATAATCAGCATCAGCGCCATAGCAGCATACCAACTGGGTCGACGTCAAAGCCGAGATCGCCCTCGGAATCGGGCACAATCCGGTGATCCCAGCCGAGCAGCTCATAAACAGGCTCGGCTGACTCTCCAATTCCGTTGCTCAGCACCAGAGCACTGGCACAGTCCGAAAACAGACACACGCCAATGCGGGTCTCCTGAAGCTCGTTGATGCTGTCGAGCTCGCTTCGCACCATTGTGGTGCTCACCTCCAGTGCCACAACAAGGATGCGCGCCGGCTTTCTGCGCATGGCATGGCCCAGTGCCAGGTTGGCGGCAGTGCGCAAGGCTGCCAGTCCGCCGCTGCAGCCGATGCCGTGGAGAAGCACCCGTTCGACCTGGTGGGTGATGCCCAGGGCCTTGATCACAAAGTGGTCGTAGCCCGGGTTGGCACTGTTCGTGCATGTGGTGGAAACGACATGGGTGATTTGTGTCAGATCAATGCGCGCCTCTGCGATGGCTTTGCGAGCAGCACTGACAGCGAGCGGCACGCCCTCGTCGAAAAAGATCCTGTTCAGCTCTGCAATGGATGGTGCCTTTTCTTGATTCACCAACGGGTGATCTGGCGTGCCAATGGACGAGCGGGCTTCTATGCCGGTGTACCGGTTGATAGAGAGAACCTTTTTCATACTTTTTTTTTTGGTTCGTTTCACATGGCGCAGCCCGTTTGAGAAGTGTCAGCAAACCGATTTCGAGAAGGAACAAGCAGCGAGTCATGGGCAGAACAACACTTACGCTGGAGACTCTGGGTAGAACCGGCTGCTCAGAACGTCGAGAGCGTTTGGCTGCAGAGCATGCGGAGGATATTGATGGCCAACGCCAACAATGGAGAGGCCAAGATTGCGATAGCTGTTTTCTGCCGCCATTTTTTTGTGTTTGTGTTTGTGTTACAGCGAATGCCACGGGCTGGAAAAGGGCGGCCAGTTAAACTTCTGGTAATACGACCTTTTGCGACCAGTTGACACCAGAAAGACCCAATTGGTGTGTTAACTGAAGCTGGATAGTCGAGGCTTCAGGAGTGGAGATGCGAATTGGGTCAGGAAGCACGTGTCGGCCTTTTTTTTTAGGTCAACGGCAGAGAACAGCAGCTGCAGCTGGAGCGAACAATTGGAGCGAGAAATAATGCAGCTGTACGGAGTAGTCAAACTATATATATCAACGGCGGCCCGAAGACTCGTAAAACACTTTATGAGACGAACGCCTAAAACAAGGCAGCGGAACTGGCCGCAGGCTGGCAATCAATTGTTGTCAATGGCGTGTGAAAGCTGCTGGGCTGCTGCTTTCTGTGTGGCCCAAATGCTGTTGAGAATTTCGCAGTCGAATCAGCAGTGCGGGTTTAGGTAGGGGGGCTGTGAAACGATTAGAACGTTTGACTAGGAAGAAGGACGACCGGGGGGGTGGGCGGAGGGGGATCAGAAAAGAAGAGGAAAAGGGAAGAGGGAAGAGTGAACTGTAATAGTGGTTATGGGTGCTGTTATACGGAGGGCGTGCATGAAGAATATGAATTTTGACGGGACAACCTATCGCCTAGTACTCGTAAATGCATAACAGACAAAGTAGCTGAAGATGGGAAGCAACGGATAGGAAAACGACACCAACGAATGAGGAAAGAACGGTGAGACGGAGCGGACACCTCACTCGACTAGCCCTTTTCTCACTTACTGGTAAAAGCGGCCAAGATAAGAAAGAGCGGGATAAGGAGGCGGAAGGAGAGAGAGAGAAGTGCGCGCGTCCAAGGAGAGACCCCCAAAAAGGAAGTTCCAATAAAAGCAGTATCGAGTAAGCTGTGAGAAATGAGAGATAGCCCAAGACCCAAGCGTGCAAAGTGATTTGCTTCGCTGCGCGGTGTGGACGAGACAGGAGCTCCCAACAAAAAAAAAGGGTCAAAGCAGAAACTACTCCGTAGGTGGGTGAGCACTGAGCCAGCAGGAAGCACAAAGCAGGAGCTATTCTGGGGGGAGGCAGCTTCCCCAATTGAGACAAACAGGGCAAGCCAATGATTTCTTACCAAATGGAAAAGAAGACGAGAGACCGAAGTATCCAAGTATGGCAGAGTTACTACTACCAGCACACACACATGGCAGTTTTGCACGAGGGAGCTTTCAGCATGCGAGGCAGACCAATCGCAAGCAGCCCAACAAGTGAAATTTGTGTGGGACAATGGATGATATATGGGTGGAGCACCCCCCCAAAAAGCTGGGAGAAAAAAGAGAGAGAAGAGAAAACAGGAAGAGGAGAAGTCAGCCTGAACCAAAGAGAAGAGAATAAAAAAAATATTAGGGGCAGAAAGGATTAGCAAAGGACGGGCGGTTGTGACCGAGGGTTCTCTGACTCTTTAAAAAACAAAAAACAAAAAAGACTTTCCTTAGCCCGTCTCGAAAAAAAAGTAAAAATAAAATGCTGAAACGTGTCTGATCCTCTCTTCGGCCCCTTCCCTGGTCGTTTTGCTGCCGCCGCCCGTATTTTTATATGTACGGGGGAGTAATACGACGTAATATTACGAGAACGACAAGAATGACGTACGGTTTGATACCTGAATGCGAGTGAGAACTTACTCTGCCATGTCGGCTTGCGTAAGGTCGCTGCGGCGGTGCGCCTGGCGAAGAAACCCTCCGTCCCATCATCCTGGCTGTCATCATGGCCGCCATTTAGCCACACAGTTGCGACGCTGGATTACTACTACAGAGCACATGGCACAAAAAGAAACCCAAAGCAGTATTGGGACGTGAGATTTCCCTAGCCAGAGCTGAGCCAAGGCCGTCAGACAAGCTCGGCAGCCCAAGACCGAAGCAGAGAACAGAAGGCTGGAAAACCGGCGGCCCAGTCAAACTTTCAGGGCCTTTGGGGGCGACGTAAGCCGTTTGAGATCGGTCATGAGCCGCTGTTTCGAGGCCCGGCGTTGGCAGTTGCTCCGGCTCGGCAGAACTACAAAAGCGCCAAGCACAGCGTATTGGTCGTTCCTGCTCAGCCACACTTTTTTTGGTTACAGAACCGGGCCTCGGCCCAACTAGCGCTCTACGGAGTATTACAGAACAGCATCCAGCCCTCTATTTCGCTCTGCTGCGATCACCAACGAAGATATGGGTCATTTTCATGCCTTTTTTGGCTTGCTCGTTTCCTTTGCTTTTGTTATTGCTTGATTTTTTTTATTTTTTTTTATTTCGTCTTTTATTCCCGTTACGAGTTACATATGAGATACAAAAATAAAGTCAGTCCCGTGTGTTCTATGGCGGCATTTTAGTCTCGATCTTTGTTTTTTGAGGGGGACCGAGTGAAGGCCGCTCCTTTCATCCCTTCCTTTGCAAACACCAGAGTTTAGAAAAAAGAAAAAAAAAAACAGAGCAGATGAGGAAATGAAAAGTCTTGAGAACCAAGCAATTAACATATAGCCTGACCGCCTGACCCGTCCCACGTGACATGGTTGACGGGAAGAAACTCCAACGCCATTTTGCTCTGCCCTGTTTACAACTCATCGTGACCACTCGGCTCGTCGTCGTCGCCACCGGCGCCGCCAGCCTGGCTGTACATCTTGCTCGTGATGGGGTACGCGCTGTTGATGTTAGTAAACGTAAAGTAAGGGACATAGACACAACATATATGGGCTTGTACAGATCGAGGCACTTACACATTGGACAGCTTCTCCTTCTGCTCGTCAAAGTCCTCAGTCTCTGCTGTGGCACCATTCTCATCCAGCCACTCCTGTGCCTCCTTGACGGCTTCCAGAATGGTCCTAATTGTACACAGTTAGTAAGAGAGACCAAAAAAAAAAGACCAGCAAGCAATGTCCTCAAGACCCTCCAGCACAATGAAATGGGTGGAGACAACAAAGATGCAATGCACTTACTCCTTGTCCTCCTCGCTGATCTTGCCGCCGAGGCCTTCCTCGTCGTTGACCTGGTTCTTGAGGGAGAAAGCGTAGTTCTCCAGACCGTTGCGAGCCTCAATGCGCTCGCGAGTCGCCTTGTCCTCTTCGGCGTACTTCTCGGCCTCAGCCACCATGCGGTCGATCTCCTCCTGGGTCAGACGGCCCTTGTCGTTGGTGATCGTGATGCTTTCGCTCTTGCCCGTGCCCTTGTCGTGGGCTGAGACCTTGAGAATGCCGTTGGCGTCCAGCTCGAACGAAACCTCAATCTGCGGGACGCCGCGCGGTGCCGGTGGAATGCCGGTAAGCTCGAACTTGCCCAGGAGGTTGTTGTCCTTGGTCATGCTGCGTTCGCCCTCATACACCTGGATCAGAACGACCGGCTGGTTGTCGGCCGCCGTCGAGAAGATCTGCGACTTGCGCGTGGGGATGGGTGTGTTGCGGGGAATCAGCTTCGTCATGACGCCACCAGTGGTTTCCTGTCGAATTTTTTTGGTTAGCAAACGTTGTCATGCCGTCTCAAGCAGTTTGACGCGGAACAAAAAGAAAAGACAAGACGCGGAAACAACTCACAATGCCGAGCGTCAGCGGATTGACGTCCATGAGAACAATGTCCTCAGTGCCTTCCTCACCAGACAGGACACCGGCCTGGACAGCTGCACCAAATGCAACAGCCTCATCGGGGTTGATGCCCTTGCTGGCCTTCTTGCCTGCAAAGAACTCCTCCAGGAGAGACACGACCTTGGGGATACGAGTGGAACCACCAACGAGAACGATATCGTCAATATCCTCCTTCTTGACCTTGGCGTCCTTGAGAACCTGCTCGACTGGCTTGAGCGTCTTTTTGAACAGATCCAGATTCAGCTCCTCAAACTTGGCGCGGCTCAGCATCTCGGAGAAATCCTTGCCGTCAAAGAACGACTCAATCTCAATGCGGGTCGACATTTGCGAAGACAGAGTCCGCTTGGCCTTCTCGGCCTCGCGCTTGAGCTTGCCCATAGCCTTCTTGTCCTTGGTGACGTCGACGTTGTGCTTCTTGTTAAACTGCTTGGCGAAGCTGGAAATTGATTAGCCATTTTGCTCCTTTTCTACCAAATTTATGCCAGAGGAAAAAACATACTGGTTGATGATGCGCTGGTCGAAATCTTCACCGCCCAAATGGGTGTCACCAGCAGTCGCCAAAACCTCAAACACGCCCTGGTCAATGGACAGCAGAGACACATCAAAGGTACCACCACCAAGATCGTACACGATGATCTGGCGCTCGCCGTCGGTCTTGTCCAGGCCGTACGCAATGGCGGCGGCGGTGGGCTCGTTGACAATACGCAGAACGTTCAGGCCCGCAATGGTGCCGGCATCCTTCGTCGCCTGGCGCTGGTTGTCGTTGAAGTAGGCAGGCACCGTGACGACGGCGTGAGTGACCTTCTTGCCCAGGTAGCCCTCGGCCACCTCCTTCATCTTGCCCAGGATCATGCCGGAAATCTCCTCAGGCGAGAAGACCTTCTCCTCGCCCTTGACCAAGACCTTGACAAACGGCTTGTCATCCTTGTTCACGACTCTGTAGGGAAAGTGCTTGATGCTGGAGTCATTAATTAGCCCCAAGTTCAATCCGAGCACTTTGTGCTACCAAACACACAAGCACGTTCGCAGTCTACTTACTCGTTCTGGACGTCCTTCTCGGAGTACTTCCGGCCAATGAGACGCTTGATGTCGAAGATGGTCCTGTCGGGATTGCCCGCAGCCTGATTTTTTGCCGCTGTAGGAGAGGACGCACGTCAGTAATTTAGGGAAAAAAAAAGGTAGGGATAGACGTCTGCAGCAGGTCGGACTTACCGTCACCAACTAGCCGCTCATCGTCTGTAAAGGCCACATAAGATGGCGTAATGCGGTTTCCTTGGTCGTTCACGAGACTGAACATTGACAGAGTCAGCAACGAACGGTCTTCAAACGCTCGTAATGATACAAAATCTTGCCCTTTTCACGTACATTTCAACCTTTCCTTTTTGCATCACACCGACGCAAGAGTATGTCTAGTAAACGAAATGTTAGTAAACTGCATGCCGGGCCATCTTGAGCGAGTTCGTCGTATCCCTTCCCCTCCTCCTCCTCTTCCCACAATGAGAGGCAAGTGGAGCAAGGTAAGCGATGACTGGAGTTACGTACGGTTCCAAGATCCTACATGAAGCAGAAAACAGGTTAGCTGGCTGCCTTGACATTCACGTTACTCTGACGGCCTGGCCCGTTCAGAAAAGAAAAAAAAAAAGTACTCACAATGCCAATGACAGTGCCGTATTCCTGGACATCGTCGGCGCGAACTTGGCTGACAAAGGCTGGAGAGAAAAGAAGGGCAAAAAAGCCCAGAAAGAAGAGGCCAAGGCCCCAGTTGGTGCTTCTCCGTGAAGAAGCAGCCATTGTGAAGAAGAAACGGAGGGAAATAAATAAAGGTGAAAGCAGAGTGAAAAAAAAAAAAGAAACAAAGATAGCGGCAGAGCTGAAGAAAAGAAGGGAAAAGAGAATAATATGACGAGCTCGGCGAGGAGGGTGAAGAAAGAAAAAGACGTCAACACCTCCTTCTGAAAGAAATAAAAAGAGAAAGGTCTAAGAAAAGACAGAACGAGAGAGGGAAAAAAGCAAAGTCCTCGCCGTTGTGAAATGAGCTTGAGGGGAAAAGGAATGGAAGAGAGAGAGGGGGGAGAGCAAGAACAAAAAAAAAACGAGGATTAAAAAGGAAGAACAGACTGGTTTTGAAATTCGCCAGATGTTCTTTTAGAAAAAAAAGGGACACTAAAAACACGATCTGGCCTATAAAAGAACAGCTCTACTGCCTTGAGGACACCTTTCAGCTGTTTGGACGCCACTTTGCGATTTTGGCAAGCTGGCAATGCGACGCCAGTGGCGCACGTGATGCTCCCCTGGTGGCGCCGCAGGGAAGGCTCCACCCAGGTTTTGTTGCAGGCAGGAGGCAACACAGCGTCGGTCTTTTTTTGGATATATCCATACCAGCAGCCAACGGAGGGCCTTTACTGGCGCCTAGGAGTATTCAAAGAAGTGGCAAGACGGTACGAGTAGCGACTAACAAAGGGCAGCCCCGGCACTGGTAGATTTTATTAGCTGTCTACGATGTATTCCAGCGTGACAAGTAGTCTGTAAGATGTATAGAAGCTTTTTTTGGCGATGAAGAATCTACGAAGCAAGATATATGAGGAAATCGTACTCGTACATCATAATTAAGCTAGCAGAGCTCCCTGGAGTCTCATAAACTCTACGAATCTGAAGTCTCATAATTGAGGAATGTACGAGTATCACTTCCGTGGCGTTGGCGTTTCCATTTGCTTCCATGAGGGCCAAGAGGCGCAAACCCCTTGCACCTAACCTTAAAAAAAGAAAGAACCCCACTTCCGTTTAAAATGTGGATCCGGCCACTGTGGCCTTGCCATCTTTGCTGGAGGCGCTACGATGTAATATAGGATAACGCGTATTATAACATAAAAACCAGCGAAAACCTTGCCTTTTCCTTTACAAGGTATTGATGTCAATTTGCCATTATGTAGATTGCTCTTATGCAGCAATACAACTCATGAGAGTACTCGTATATTAGTATTCAACTGCTAGAATACGTGTCCAAAGAGCCTCATTATACCGTGTTCTCAAGCCAAAGAGAAAGCTGAACCTCTTAAATGGTTCACGACTACTGCCGCCGTGATTTGCGCACCAAAACTATGCCTGATTGCAGTCATCCGCTTAGACGCATATTACACAAAGTGCTTGTATACAATGCAATAAGACGAATACAACATAATACTATCCCATAATCTGCTTACGAGTAATTACTCTGTAACGCGAAACTCCTTACTACTATCGTCTTAAACATACACCGAAGTTGAACCAGCGTTCCTTCAGACTACCGTCTCCTCGGCCTTTTTCCCCCCTCAGGCGAAGCTCCGCAATTTGCCATCGCCACCATGGAAGTCACCAGGGCGGCTTTTTTGCTGCACGCCATGATTGAGGCACCAGCTGCTGCGTCCTTCATAAGATGGCCAGAGCGGCAACTGGGCCAGAAGCTTCTCGCCTCGCCATCGGCCCCCGAGATTCGTCTGATTCTGCAGAACCTCGGCGGACTGCTACTGGCAACCGTGTTCATGAGTCTGGCGCTGGCAGTGGTGGGGGACGACGACGACCGCCTGGCGGGAGGAGGCAGCGCTGTTCGGGGGGTTGTCGCGTTGGCGCTGAGCACATATCACGTCTTTCCAGGCCGGCGGGCGTACTTGAGGATCAGGCTCGGCCTCGGCATGAGCGGCCCGCAGAGCCGCACCTTTGGTGGCCCTTTGGTACACTTGGTTTTGCATACTGCTTGTGGGATGTTACTGGCGTACGCCGGTATCCTGAATGTCTGGCTGTAATAAATACTGTCCGACAAAGCAAACGTTCTTGTGATCATAAAAAGAAGACCCAACATCCAAATAAAACATTTCCAGTCGCCCTGTTTTCCCTTTTCTATGTCTTTTTTTGGCCAGCTCAGACCAGATCCGACAGCGCCGAAGATCATGTTTGGATCAGACGAAGGCCATCCGCCACCAGACCACCGCTGCTGGCTACCAGTTCGATGCCAGCACTGCCGTTCGCGTTGCTGGTGCTGTCGGCGCCGTCGGCACCTTTGCCGGCGCCGTTGTCGTCGGCGCCGTCGTCGTCTTCGTGCAGCTCCAGCCTCTGGCCGAACAGGGCGCTGAACAGCCGGTCGATGGCCTCGGGCTCCCATTCCCTGCGGTCTTCGGGGGCCATGAAGTTCTGCAGCTTCTCGTGCACATTGAAGCGCATTTTACGGCCCTTGCTGGCTTTGCGGTCCACCACCTTGCGTGTCTTGGCCTGCCGGGCGGCTTCGGTAGCTGCCCACCGCACGGTCGGCGTCGAGCCCAGCCCGCCGGCGCCGGCGCCGGCGCCGGCATCGTCGACGGTCCGCTGGTCGACAAGCTCCTTGAGCAGGAGCTGGTAAAAGTCGGCATCGTCGTAGATCTCCGGGTCCTCGGCCACGCGCTGGGCCGCTTGCAGCGGCGCACACGACCGCGGCGTTTGCGTCCGCTTGAGCAGCCGGTCCGCGCCAGCCAGCAGCTGGTCGTCCAGAACGGCCGTGAGCGTCTGCGGTGCCGCCCCGCTGCCGGCTGCGCCGGGTCCCCGCCGTCCAGACGCGGCAAAGCCAGACGTCGACACCGTTGCCGCCGTCGGCCGCTGCACGCGGGCCGCCCAGCGGTCCAGCACCCTACGCCGCTTGGGCAACGCAGCCTCTTCGGCGCTGACGAGCCGGTCGAAGATGGCTTTGATGCTGACGTCGTCAGAGCCGCCGTTGTTCCCGTCGTCTTCGCCGTCCCGCTTTCGCTTCGCACCGCCCGCCAACGGTGATGGAGGCTGCACGCCTTCGGTGTTCTGCAGCGCTTCCAACAGCGCCGCCGCCTTTGATATGGCCTGCTCCACAGAGGCGGCGACATCGGCGCTGGGACCATGGCCGTCGCCGTTGCCGTCGCCATTGCCGATCTCCTTGTCAGTCACCACGTGCAATGAGTTGGAGGCGACGAGCGCTTTCTGTATGCGGATGCGCAAGTTTAGCAAGGCGTCGAAAGCCCGGCGCTGTTGGCGGAGGGCCAATCCCTTTTTAACGTCTGCCTTTGCAGACTGTGACAGCGGCTCCAAAACAAGCTGCTTTTCCTGGGCCAGAAGCTTGCGTGCCTCGGCTTGCGCTCGGGCCACTGGGTTGTCTTCGTCCTCGTCTTCGTCCTCGTCTTCATCCTCATCTTCATCCTCGTCTTCATCCTCGTCTTCATCCTCGTCTTCATCTTCGACCTCATCCTCGTCCTCGTCCTCGTCCTCGTCATCTTCGCCCTCATCGTCCTCGTCCTCCTCTGCCTTGCTCTTGGCCTTGCGAACCTTGCCGTTGGTAGCTCGTGGTCTTGAACTGCCACGAAAGGTGAATCTTTGTACGAGCTCAGAATCGCTTTCGCCAAACGCATCGTCGCTGTCGATCTCGTCACTGTCGTCTACATCTTCAGCGCCATCCAGATCCACCTCATCCGGGTCATCAAATTCTTCTTCTTCGTCGTCTTCGTCGTCTTCGTCATCCTCGTCGTCCTCGTCGTCCTCGTCTTCGCTATCTTCGTCCCTCGGCCCATTCTCGTCGCCATTTTCGAGCTCCGCCCGGCTGACCCGTTTGCCCCTATACAGCTGGCCTAACACTACTGGCTGGTTCTGGCGCAGCTTGCTCCTCCTGCGTCACAGAAAACCCAAAACGTTAAAAAAGCTTGTTCCCCGGCCTGCTCTCACGAAAGATGACAAAACCTACCCAACCGAGACATAATGCTCTGTGTCTTTGCCATCTGCGTGGTCGCTGGCATCACTGTCTATCTCAGGCCCGAGGGCTTCATCGTTGTCGTCCAACGGAGGTTCCGACTCCGGGTCAAAATCTAGCCGGGGAAGAAAAAAAAAGGTCAGTCAACGAGCCAGTCTGGCAAAGGTTAGTCGTGCCTGGCTCAAACAGTACCTTGAACTGGCCTCTCCTCAGCAAAAAGCCGGGCACGGCCCTTTGCACTTGGCATACTGCTTGTTTGCTTTGCTTCCTGGGCGGCGGTCTTGAGAACAGGGTGCAGGATGTCCAAGCCAATCGATAAAGAGAAAAGTCTTGAAATGCTGTGGAAAAAAAGTTTAAATTTTTGGACGTTAAAAAAAAAAAAAAAAAAAAAAAAAGACGGCGGCAAAATGCGACTTGCGCAGTACACCGCCTTCCTCAAAAGGGAGCTAGTTTTAGTCCAGCCAAATGAACCGCAAATTCGTTAACAAAGTAGCATTTTGTCGTCATAGTCAAGTACGCCGTAATATATCGTAGCACTTTCCTTGGAGAAGGCGCATTTACGCAGCACATGCAAAGCAGGCAGAGAAGATGAGCTTTTAGAGTTTTGTGATTGAGGGTTTACGGAGTAATAATGCTCGTACTTCTCGCAGAATTGCCACAGCCGATAGTGTACACCGCCTGCCTAATGTGTCACCCACTCTGCGAGCTTCAGGTCAATCTAGCGTGCTTTCCTCCACTCCTAGAGCCTTCAAGCACCGAGCCGTCCAGCAAGTCAAAAAATGCTTATGGCCCCTGCTCCAGCAGGCAAGAACATAATGTCGCTGAAGCTATCGCGATCATGCGGCCATGTCAGACGAGCCGCGAGCCCGCAACGAGGCTCCCGTCTGTTTCACAGATATCCGTGCTTGCAGCACGATAACCCTCTGGTAGGCTGGGCTCCTCTTTTCTTTCTCTCTCTTTGCTGCTGGCTGCTGCCCTTCGTGTGTGAACGAAGCCGAGTGTCAACTAAACTCGGGATTCCCCCCTTGCTCGCATTTCACTTATTGATCTCTCTGGTTTTCATTTAGGGCCTTCCAAAATCGGGCACACCTCCACGGCTACAGCGGCGCCTGCCAGAGCGACAGCCTATCAAGGATGTGGCCAAAGTTGTGATTGTGTCTTCGGCCAAGGGCGGCGTAGGCAAGAGCACTATTGCTGGTGAGAGCTGAAGACAGCCGTTTGTCACTGGATTTGTTCCATGCGAGCGCAGCATTGGCTAACGATGCCCCCACGTATGGCGGCCATAGCCAATCTCTCGCTGGCCTTTGCCAGACAGGGGTTCCGGACCGGGATCTTGGACACAGACATATTCGGCCCGTCAATCCCGTCTCTCTTTGATCTGTCTGGCGAGCCGCGGTTGTCAGAAAGTGCGGTTTCTCTGCGGTTTCTCATAACCTCTTTATGTCTTTGAGGGTTTTTTGTTTTGTTTTGTTTCTGCCTCTCTTGCTTCTTTTTGCTTTGTTTCTGTGTTCCTGCCTCTCCTGCTTCTTTTCTCTTGCTGACACTCATATACCCCTGCCCAGACAACCAGCTCGTTCCTCTTTCAAACTACGGCGTCAAGACCATGTCGATGGGCTATTTGGTGCCGCCCGGCCAAGTCGTTGCCTGGCGCGGCCTCATGGTTGGGCGGGCTCTGACGCAGCTGCTGCGCGAGGTGGCCTGGGGCGGGCTCGACGTGCTGGTGATGGACCTGCCGCCGGGCACGGGCGACACGCAGCTGAGCATTGCACAGCAGGTGGTTGTGGACGGCGCCGTGGTGGTGACGACGCCGCACTCGCTGGCCGTGCAGGACGCCGTGCGCGGCATCCAGCTGTTCCGCAAGGCCGACGTGCCGCTGCTGGGCGTCGTGCAGAACATGAGCGTGTTCTGCTGCCCCCACTGCCACGGCACGACGCAAGTGTTTGGCGCCGACGACGGCGTGCGCGCAGCCTGCCGCGACCTGGACGTGCCGCTGCTGGCCGACATACCCCTGCACCCCAGCATCGGCGACGACGCCCATCGCGGGCGGCCCACAGTCGTGGCCGAGCCCGACAGCCAGCGAGCGGCTGCTTTCTTACAGCTGGCCACAGACGTCGGCCACAAGATTGGACTGGCCCGTTGATGCGTGGAAGCGAAACTCGGCACAAGACATGGAATAGAACAACCGAAATAAAAAAGAAAAAGACGACCTTGCAAGCCCAGTCACAACAGGCGCGGAGCAGCTTTTTACCGCTTTCTTTTTGCACTATGTACTCGTAATGTAAAACACCAAAGTGTTACGCACACGAAGAATGGACTCGTCTGCCATCGTACTCCTACAAAATGTATGTCTTTCCTTGAGACGCTGAAACATATGCTAGCTCTCTGAGAATCTTTCAGGAAACCTTGAGTCAGCTCCAACGTGACCTATGAACAAAGTCTAAAAAAAGACAGAGATATAAACAAAGAAAAAGTCAACTTGTCGTCTTCAGTTTGCATGTTCGATTTGGTCTATATGCTGGTGCGAGCCGATATATGATGCGAGGCCGGAGACGCAATTGCACGGCACTTGGCGGGGAACAACAAAAGGAAGAACAGAGGCTATCGAGCCGTGGCGTTAATGCCGGGAAAGATTGCGAAACTGCGTACGGCCATGCTTTGTGTGTGTGTGTGTGTGTAAAATCCCGGTGCAAAGCTGTTAGCATATCCCGTCGACAAGGGTAAAACACAAACAAGGAAGAAATAAGGGGGAGCGAGGTAGTGGACCAAAACCAAAGATTGGTCTTGAGCATCTCTTTTTCTTTTTCACAGAACAAGGGCCGGTGCCGCTGCCGCTCACGAAACTGTGTAAAAAAAAAACAATGCAACCCAACCGTCCCGCACCCCATCAAAATCCGTGTCTCTGATCCTCTAAACGGGCCGCTACAGCAGGGCGGATGGCCCATCGAATTTCGTAAGGAGAGGATTAGCAGGCGCAGCACGGAGCAGAGCCGTAAAAAAAATTTGGCGTAGAAGTCGTAGGAAAGGCGTAGGAAGGCGCAGCGAATGAAAACACTAAAGTCAAGCAGCACTGCCTCAAAGTTAGTCCAGCTCTTCGCTTGTCTGGAAATTGTGCCGACTTCTCGTAGCATCTTTGCGCATTGTCTGGCCCGAGCCGGTGAAGCCAACTGAAAGGACGGAAGAGTTAGTTACGGGCAAGAGTTTTGAGACAGAAGCAGCAGCAGCAGGGGCCGAGAACAGGGAGTGCGGAGTGGCCAATGTGTGAACGGGAAAGAGAAAAACAAACTCACCTCGTCCACGAGGCCCTTCGGGTGTCCGAAACATGCTGTCTTTCTTGCCCGAGACCTTTGCGAATTTGGACTTGCTGTTGAAGTCCTGCCACTTGCTCTTGCCAGCCTCCAGCACCTGCTCGAGCTGTTTTGAGCTTCTGCCCTTCTTGGCCTTTTTCACCGGCGGTCCGCCGCTGCCGCCACCGCCGTCGCCGTCTCCGCCACCAAGCGCCGTGCTGCTGTCGCCCGCCATGCCACCCGCTGCAGTCGTTCCGGCTCCGGCTCCGGCTCCAGCTCCAGCACCCGCTCCGGCCCCTAATACAGCTGCGCCCCCAACGGCGCCGCCGCTAGCCAGTCTCTGCTGCAGAGCTTCCGGGTATAGCTGGGCCGCTTTGGACGATACGATGCCGGCTTGGAACCGGTCAAAAGGCCGGGGCTTGAAGAGCGTGGGAGGGGCGGCGATGACTGGTTGAGACGATGCCGGCGGCGGCGGCGGCGGTGGCGGCTGCGGTGGCTGAGTGGCTGTCGAGGCGGCGGATGCCGACAATGGCGGCGGCGGCGGCGGCGGTGATTGTAAAGACTGTAGCGGCACCGCCGCTGGTGTTGCTGGAGACAACGGTGATGGAACGGCCGGCGTCGACGCGCCCGAGGAAAACGAGGAAGCGCCGCCAGCCTCTGCCGTGGTGGCGCTGCCGTCAGGTTTGCGCTTTCCGGTGGCTGGCGATGCTGCCGTGGCGCCGGACGCGGCCGGGCCGCTGCCGCTGCCGCCGCTGGGCGCCAGAGGCCGAATGTCGTTTGCGCGGAGCGTCTCGATGGTGTTGTACGACTTGAACTTGACCGTGTACATGGGGGCGGCGGCGGAGCCGGTGATGGACACAATACGGGCCGGGTAAAAGGCATTGTCGCCCGACACCCAGCGCGCCAGGACCGTTTCTTTCACCTTGAATGTCTGCTGCGGATGCTGCTTTTGTTGGTGGTTGTGGCTCTGGCTCTGGCTCTGACTCTGGCTCTGGGGTTGTTGTTGTCGGTCGTCGGCTGTGGCCTCTGTCGATTGCGGCGGCAGCGGCGGCGGCGATGGAGAAACGGCCAAGCTCGGCGACTCGGCGGCGGCCGGCGACGACGCCGAGCTGTGCTTCTTTTTCTTGTCGCCTCCGCCTGCCGGCTTCAGCTCGGCAATGGAGTCGTCGATCATCTGGAGAGCCGACTCGAGCTCCTCCCGGAGCGCCTTCAGCTCCGCGTTGTCGGGGTCATTTCGAAGCGAGTCAAGCACCAAGTCCAGCTGCGCAACATTCGCGTCAGCACGCCTCCGGTCCCCCCCCCCGTCGTCACGTCTAGCCAGAGCACACAAGGCCAAAGGCCCAAACCAGGGAAAGTCAAATGCTTACCTGTTCTTGGAACTGCACCCGGTCCTCCTGCAGCTGAGCCAGTTGCGCGGTCATGTTTGAGTCTGGAAAACCCCCAAACCCAGTTGAATACTCGTAATTAAAATAAAATGAGGCGTAATACAAAAGTCACGATATACTTCAGTATGCCAACCTGTCGATTGCTCCGTAACTGCAGGGTGGAAGACGAAGTGGGTCGAGGTGAAATGGCGATATGAGATTGCTTTGGGGAAAAAAAAATAAAAAAGCATTCGTTTTCTTAGTCATTTTACAGCTTTCCGGCATACACGTGACATCCGGTACACACGTGACTTATTCTCAGCTGTACGAGCATGGATAAAACCCAACCTCGACCGACAACAGCAAACTTTCGACAGCAACAGGAAGGCAATATGACCTGGTTTGTTTCACGGTTTATATTTCACGAATAGAGATTGCCAGGGTTTGCCATGGACCAAAGGTCGATTATGAAAAGCTACACACGTGCTCTGTGCTCCGTATTTCTAGAAGCGTATGACCAAAGCCACCGCAATCCGGCTTCAACAATCATGGTCTCGTTATTAAGGTCGACAAAGAAGCCAGGCTCTTTGGCAGTTGTTTTCGCATATTAGATAGAAAAATCAATCCGGCAGCATTTTCTGCATCATTTGGAAATTGGAATTCGGGAAGAGAATAAGAAACTTGAAAGAGACATTAAAGACACAGGAAAATGAAGCACTCGTAGACACAAGATTCTTCCTTCTTGCTTTCCTTTTTGAATATTTTGATATTCATTCTCGTGCATATAAACCCAGTCCCGACTGTTTCCCCGACGATCAACAAAGCTGGCGAATGCCAGTCAAAGAAACGTCCAGCTAATTTTGACGCGAAAGAAAGAGAAAAAGAAGAAAAAAGAGAGTCCAAAAACAAAGTGGGAATCAAACTCAAAGCAGGAAAAAACAACGGCACACACACACACACACACACAAAAATTATGAGTTTACCAGCCCAACAGCCCGATAAGGGGAAGAACGGAAAGCCTTATAGCCCGCCGGCTTCCCTCGTCGCCTCATTGCTGCGGCAGCGGTGACATAAATGCATGACCCGGGGCTCTCTCCATGTCGTCGTCACTGGCTGTCTCCTAGTCCTGGCTGCTGCCGAGATACATGTTCTTGTCCCACAGGTTGCGCAGCATGGCGGCTATGGCGTCTTTGTCGCCGCCGCCGCCGCCGCCGTCGTCGTCGCCGTCGTCATCGTCGTTGTCAGCACCGCCGCGGCCGTCCACCAAGCTGGTACCACTAAGACGGTGCTGGTGGAAGGCGCGGTGGCCTCTGCCCGCGGTCATGCCCGTTGCCGCCGTGCCAGCACCAGCGCCAACGGGCTGCCCACCGCGGCGGATGTCGCGTTCTCGGAAGCTCTGGCTCAGGCCGCCGCCCGACGGGCGGCTCCCACTGCCCGCCACGATCGGCGTGGTTGGCGTGGACGACGAGCCGTGGGCAGGTGTCGGGGAAGAATTGGCAGCAGACCCGTTTGCAGCTGCAGGAACGCGGAAACTCTGGTCGCCGCCGAGGCGGTCGGTGAGTCGGCTCAGACTGCGGGTGACGGGGTTCTGGTAGCGGCGCACCACGTAGTATTCCATGCCGGTCTTCTCCATCAGCTTGCCGATGCGCGGATCGTGCACGCCAAAGCCGCCGGCGCCCAGCAGCGGGCCGGCAGCCGGGCCCTGGTGCTGCCGGCTGCTGCGGTCGAGGCTGGAGCTGGCGCGCTCCAGATTCAGTTTCTGCTGGGTGCGGCTGAGCTCGGCGGGCGGCGCATATGGTTGGCGAGTGCGCCGGGGGTTGGAGCCCTGGCCGCCTGGAGTCGGCGGATACGCAGTTCGCAGGCCTGCACCGCCCATCATGCTGCTGGTGTCGTCATCGTCGGGTACGGAGGATGAGACGTTGGCGCCGGGAATGCCGCCCATCGACTGCGGGCGGCGCGAGTTGGCGGTGTCGCGGGCGCTGCTGGCGAGCATGCGGCGGTCGGTGCTGAGGGGTGACGAGGATGCGGTGTAGAAGGAGACGCCGCCGGTAGGGCCAGAGCCCGATTCATGGCTGCTGCCTCCGGTGATGAAGCGAGAAGTCATAGCTTCCCTGCCGCTGCTCCCGCCGCTTAAGCCGTCGTGTTGCTCTTGATCTTGTTGCCGCTGCCTTTGCTGCTGCTGCTGCTGCTGCTGCTGCTGTTGTTGTTGTTGTTGTTGTCTTTGCAGCTGATGACCGGGGCTCGACTCGGGCGACGACGACTGCGGATGGCGGGTCGCAAGAGCGGTTTGTGTAGACATCTGAGGAGGCGCGCCGCGCGGCGGCGTCCGGGGAAAGAAGAGTTTGCCGGCCGAGCTCGTTCTGAAGTGTAAACCGGTGTGGGCGGACGTTGCAGTGGAGGCAGAAGACGTTGGTCGGCGGACGTCGTGGGTGGTGGGGGTGTCGCTGCTGTTGTGAGTGCCTTGGGCGTTGTTCTGAGCGGTCTGAGTGCTCTGGGTGCTCTGAGTGCTCTGAGTGCTCTGGGTGCTCTTGGTTTTGTCCGTATGGCTGTCTGCGGGATGAGTGCTGCGAGCCAATGACGGTTGCACAAGTGGCGGAGGTTCTTGAGGAGAGGAACGTGAAGGGGAGGCACCGTTGTAACCATATGCCGATCGCAGCGGCAGGTCAACGACGTGTCTCTGATTGGGCAGATAGCTTGACTCCTCCGGCCTTTTTGACCCGTTTGGCCCGTTTCCGTTTAGTCTGTCTTGGATTTTTTGGGCTTTTTGGACTTCTTCGTCTTCTCGGTCTTCCTGGTCTTCCTGATCTTCCTGGTCTTCCTGGTGCTCAGCGCGAAGCTCGTCGTCTTGCGTCTGCTGGCTCGGGAGATGGCTGTCTGGCGAGTGGCTGCCCTTTGCCGAAGCAAAGACGGTGGAGAGTGTGCCGGCGTCAACCCACTCGTCGTCCTGGGCGTCGGGACTGCCGATCTCGAAGCGGACCGGGTTGGGCCGCTTGGCAGGCGTGGCCGAGTCGTTGGAGTGGGTGGAGCGGTTGGAGCGGTTGGAGCGGTTCGAGCTGGTGCGCTTCATGAGCTGGCTGGTCGAGCGCTGGCCGCCGGCGGCGCCTCCGGCAATGGCGCTTGCAGCAGCCGCGCCGGCGCCGTGATGGTGGTGGTGGTGGTTGTGGTGGTGGCCCTGCCGCTTCACGGCAACGTCGGCGTGAGAGCGGTTGCGTTTCAGGCTGGTTGCGGAAGCATTCTTCCGCAGCATGGAGGAGGTGGAGGACGAGTGGGCGATGCGGACTTGCTTGTTGGCCGCTTCGGCCGTGGACGTGGACCGGCGCTGGTGGGCAGCCAGGGCGGCGGGCGGCGGTGCCACGGCGGATGCAAAGGCGTCGGGCGGCGGTACAGCAGCAAAGGGGAAGAGAGCGGCCAAGTCGGGCGACGGCGGCGATGGCGGCGACAGCGAGGAGCGACGGCGCGGCTGCGGCCTTGCAGACGACGTCGACGCGGTGGCGGTGCCGTTGGCGAGGCCGTGGTGGTTCTGTTTGAGATGGTGGGTGTGGGTTGAGTGAGTTGAGTGAGTTGAATGGAGTTTGTGGAGGGCTTTGGACGACGGCACGCGGGCGTGCAGACGGGTTGCGCTGACGCCGCCGCCGACAATGTGTTTCTGGGTTCGAGGGCGGTGGTGCGACAGTGCTGCTGCGGATGATGACTTTGGTTGGTTGTCGGGGCGTGGGTGCGGGTGGTGTTGTGAAGGAGGTTGTGAAGGAGGTTGAGGTGGTTGAGGTCGATGCGTTATTTGCGGTGGCTGAAATTGCTGGGATTGCTGGGGTTGTTGTGTGGGTTGTTTTAGGGATGCTGGCTGAGCTGGCAGTTGTGCTGGCAATTGTGCTGGCTCCTGTGCTGGCAGTTGCGCAGTCGGCTGCGCCTGCTGATTTTGGTGCTGTTTGTTCCTGCCCAAATTGAGCAGCATGCCAGGGTCGCTGCTTCCGCTGTTTCCGCTGTCGCTGTTGCCGTCGCTGCCACTGCCGCTGTCGCTGTTGCTATTGCTGCCACTGCTTTTTTCGCCCTCAGGCGGCTGCTGATACTGCGATTGGCCAGCACCATCACCAGCTGTGACTCTCTCCATCTTTTGCCCCGGACGACCACGAACGTATTCGTGCGTCGTAATACTCCCTTTCTCTTTTTTAAAAAATATTAAAAAAATATAAAAATCCAGAGCAAGTTGCAGCCAACGTTTCTGCCTTGCTGGAAATGCTCTCGGAGATGATCCGGTGTCGGGCGAATACGAGTAATCAGCCCGTCTCAGAGCTTTCGGAACACACAGTAAATAAAATGACTGCCTCCTGGCTTTCTTGGGGCGCACAAAAAAAGAAAAGAAAAAAAAGGGCTCTGGCTCGCTGTCCCCCTTGCGCACTGGTTGTCCGACAGCAGGTCGCTGAAAGGATTGTCAGTCAGACGAAAAAAGGGTTCGTTGATTGGATCCTAGCCTGTGTGGCTTTTTGTGGCTCTGTGGCTCTGTGGCTCTGTGGCTCTGTGGCTCTGTGGCTCTTTGGCTCTTTTGGCTCTTTCTTGCTGTCGCGGCCGGCAATGGACGCTGTGAGGGGGGAGAAAGAAGAAGAAATCGGTGTCCTGGGAAAAGAGGCAAAAGAGGCAAAAGACGCAAGAGACAGGAGTAAAAAAAAGGTTCTTTCCAGCAATCAACATGAAAGAGAAGAACCAGATGAAAGAATGGCCCATCCGGCTCTTGTCTGACTGTTGGCCTGGACGAAGAAAGGCGGAGAACCAAAAAAAAAAAAAAAAAAAAATCCAGAAGCTGGGTATCTTCGGCTTCGGTCGAAAGATCTGGCTGGGGAAAGGTCTGGGATGGACACCGCTAAAACAAGGCGCTAAGCACGGCGTAATAATGCATGTCAGCGCTTTCTCCGCTGTTGGCTTCGTATTTCAGCGACAGTTTTTACACACCCACAGGCTCTGCACCGCCATTGGCCAATTGCCGGGAACGGCACAAGACACGGCCTAGCTCTCGCTTTGGGGGGGGTAGACGGAGCGCTGAGTTATTACGGAGCATTAATACGAAACGTGGGAGCTCGCTAATCGGATGCGGTGCACACCAAAAAGACGCTGATGTCAGCAGTTTTTGACAGCAATTACGAGTAAGGAGTAAGGAGTAAGGATATTGATATTACGGAGCACAATACCAACTCTCAAGGCACTCATATACGGAATACAAACTTTCACGGCACTCATATTACGGGAACGGAATACTTCCTGTGGTATTGTCTATTTTTTAAAAAAAGGAGATTTACGACGTACATACTGAGAGACAAGGACAGGTTTCAGAGGCTCTGGACGATTTTGTATATTCTGAGACCTGTTTGGCAGCGCCCTGAAACTCCACGTCTTGCAACTGCTCCCGGACTTACTGCGACTCTTCCAGCTCTTGCACCGGCGACGTCTCTGGCTCCTCTGGCTCCTCCGGCTTCTCCGACACCTCCGGCTCCTGCAGCTTCAGCGGCTCGTCCATGTCAAAGGGATTGCTGGCAAAGCGGCGGCGGGCCTGGGTGACGATGATGAGGCGGTCGACGGGGCTGTCCTCGGTGACGAGCAGGCGGTGGTGCAGGGGCAGGGACTGGCCCTCGCGGTTGGTGCGGCCAAAGGCCTGGTCCTGGTGGCTGCGCAGGCGCAGCGGCCCGGTCAGGATCTGGTAGTTTGCGACTTTGAGGTCGTTGCCGGTGCCGGCGTCGCGGAAGGTGCCGACGAGGACGCGGGGCGAGCTGCGGCTGGTGGTGGTGGTGGTGGTGGTGGTGGTGGTGCTGCTGCTGCTGGCGGCAGAGTCGAGGCGGTTAAAGTCGCGCAGGAGGGCTGCGCGCTCGGCCAGCTTGAGGTCGCTGTGCAAAAAGACGGTCTTGATGTCGGGGCGCAGCTTGCAGAGGCCCAGATAGACAAAGACGGCCTCGGCCAGGCGGGGGCAGATGACGACCAGTTTCTTGACGCGGAGGTCGGCCGGCGAGGGGCGGCGCGCCGGTGGCGACGGCTGCACCGGTTGTTGGGGCTGTTGCGGCGGCGCGGCGGCGGCCAGCCGGCGCGGCTGCTTGTCGCGGGCCATTTCGTCGAGCGTGGCGAGGATGGCGGCCATGTGGGGGCTGTCCTGGATGACGGCGTCGAGGTGTGTTTGGAAGAGCGGCACGTCGGCGACCTGGCCGGACGCGGTCTTGCGGATCTCGGCGCGGATGGCGGGCAGGCCAAAGTCCAGGGCGGGCGGCGAGCGCAGCAGCAGCCGGGCGGCGCCGGGGAAGGTGGCCAGGACCTCGAGGTCGAGCATGTGGTTGAACAGCGCGCTCGAGCGCACGACCTGCTCCCAGTTGGCGCTGGAAACGGGGTTGGCGTCCTCTGGCTGCGGCTGCAGCTTGGCGGCCACGCGGGCGACGACGCGGGCGACGTCCTGGCGGAACTGCGGCGGCGTGGCGTGGACGACGACCTCGGGCTGGACGTCCTGTAGCTGGAAGATGCGCTGGCTGAAGAAGCGAGAGGCCTCGGTGTGGCGCATGACGAGGCCGCCGGCAAAGAAGCGCGCGGCCCGGGCCCGGAAGGCGGCGGCGGCGTGCGGAGCTGCGTCCGGAGCGACGGCCTGGTCGTAGGCGATCTGCAGCGCGCGCAGAGCCGCAGAGGAGGACTGGTCAACCACGTCGACGACGGTCTCCAGGTCCATCAGGCGCGCCGGCAGCGGCGTGCCGCTGACGGCCCAAAAATCAAAGTCGCGGCCCTGGCCGCGCATGTGCTTGTGCTGCACCGTCAGCGCCACCAGCGCCGGCGGCGCCTTGTGGAACTCGTCCACCAGCTGGATGCCCACGGGACAGCCATAGACCGTCCGGACAGACGGCCGGCTGCTGCGGGTGCCGCCGGTGCCGCCGGTGCCGCCGGGCTGGCGCACCACCGGCCCCGGCACCGGCACCTGGAAGAACCGCACCAGCATGTCGGGCACGTGCGGAGCCACAAAGATGAAGCGCTCCGGATAGGCGTCCTTGGCGATGCTGGGGGTGAACTGGAAGGCCAGGTCGGCTCCCGGCCAAGACGACGATGACGATGCTGTGGCTGCTGCCGCCGTAGCCTCTGTGGCCGCCGCCGGCTGCACAGACATGCGCAGCTTCTGCTTGAGCAGCGGCTGCGGCGCCATGGCCACGTCCTCGTGCCGAGCCGTGGCGGAAAAGACCACCGGCTCAAAGTAGCGGCGGCTCGGCCGCGCGTCCTTGATCGTCTTGACCCAGTTGTCGACCACTGTGGGCGGCGCCAGGATCAGCGCGACGCCGCGCGAGAGCTGGCCGGCCAGGCGGCGCGTGATGCCCGTCGGGTTGGCATAGCACTCGATGCCCAGGGCGCCGCCGCCGCACGGACAGCCGCCGGCCGGCGCCGACGTCGCCTCGCGCGGCAGATGCTGCCAGGGCGCCACAGTGTTGCCGGCACTGTTGCCACTGTTGCCACTGTTCTCCTTCTTGGCCGCCTCGGACTCGCGCAGCCGCCACTCCCGCTCCACCTCGGCCCGGTTGTAGGCAATCGCCGCTCGCAGCAGACACACCAGCAGACACACATACGTCTTGCCCGTGCCCATGACGTCGGCCAGCAGCCCGCCGCCGAGCCCGCGCGCCGGCCGGCTCGTCAGCATCCAAAACGCCGTCCACAGCTGGCTGGGCTTGACCCACATGTTGTCCGTGCCCGGCACCCTGATCGACCGCGCCTGCGCGTCCATGTGCATCTGCGCGTCCAGCCGCAGCAGCGAACAGCACTGCTGCCACTCCGCCGCCGTCGGGCCCTGCGCCTCCGGCAGCAGCGCGTGCAGATCGCCCTCCATGGCCTCGCCTCGCGCCACGTTGGTGTCCAGTGTCTGTAGGAGGGAGGCCGGCGGCGAGGCCACTGCGGGCGACGACTCGGACGAGTCGAGGCTCTCCTTGTCGTCTTTGCTGACGTCTTTGCTGTCGTCGCTGACGTCTTTGCTGTCGTCCTCGCTGTAGTCCTCGCTGTCGTCCTCGCTGTCGTCCTCGCTGTCGTCCTCGCTGTCGTCCTCGTTTTCATCTCCGGTATCGTCTTCGGTGTCGTCTTCGTCCTCGCGGTTGCTGCCATCGCTCGGGTGGAACCCGTAGTCTCCCTCGTCCAGATCACCGTCCGTGTAGCCGTCCGTGTAGCCGTACGACGAGCCCGGCCCATACGACGAAGACCACGACCCGCCCTCGGACACCGGCCCCTGCACGATGCGCCCCTGCTCCATGTCCTCCCTCAGCTGCTCCAGCACCGACCGCACCGACCGCCACGCCGTCTGCTCCATCCGGTGCTTGATGTCGGCCGCGCTCGGCGCTCCGTCCCAGCCGTCGTCGAAGAGATAGTCCGGCGAGAGATCGGTCTCGCTGTCGTTCTCAAGGTCCTGCAGGTCCATGCAGTTGGTGAGATACGCGTCGCGCGACGCCGCCACCACAAAGAAGACGCACAGCGTTTGCTTGCTGTCGACGCCGGCCCGGTCCGGCTCGGCCGCCTTCGACAGCTCCAGCCGGATCTGCCGCAGCGCCTCGAGCAGGTCGTCCACGCTGGCGATGCGCCAGCGGCTTTCCAGCTCAATGGTTGTCGTCCCGGAGCTGTGAGTGTTGTTGTTGTTGTTGTTGCCGTTGCCGTTGCCATCGCCATCGCCATCGCCATTGCTGCCGTCGTCGCCGAGGCGCGCCGTTGCCAACCACAGCACCCAGTAGTCGTCGGCGGGATCCAGCAGGAAGCACTGGTCCTCCAGATCGCCCACCAGCTTGTCACAGTCGACGTTGTCGATGGAGACGGGGAAGCCGCGGTGGCAGATGGGGTCCTGCTGCGGGTGCTGCCACGCCGGCGCCTCGGTGCGGTTGCTGAAAAAGTGCGCCAGCCGGCCCACCCGCTCGTGCCACCGCTGCGACACCCCCGAGCTGGGCCGGCAGATCCGCCCGAGCCGGTCCACCTCAATGTACAGAATCGCATACGGCGTGTTGGCAAACGCCAAATCCTCGTCACAGTCCTCGTCCTCGTCCTCGTCACAGCCCTCCCCTGCCCAGCCAACGCAAACGCGAGGAGACTGCAGCGCCAGGCGCGCCGCCATCAGCGTCGTGCTGTTGCTGCCAAAGAGCCGGTCCACCAGCCGCTGCCCGTCGTCGTCGCCCGCAATGTGCGCCGTCAGCGACGCCTCCGTCAGCGCCTGGCACAGCGGATCCAGCACCACCGGCCGCGTCATGCCGCCGCCCGGCCGCGCCGCCGCCGCTGCTGCAGCCGTCGGCGGCTGAGCCATTGCGACCGAAGCAGTGGGCACTGCTGCAGTGCAAAGGCGGGCAAAAAAAGCCAAAAAAGGTCTGTTGTAAAGTGTTTTGGTGTCACAGTCGTCTTTCGGGCAGCTTGAGGGTTGAAAAGTGCTTTGGTGTCACAGTCGTCCTTCGGGTAGCTTGAGGAACCAGAGACTCTGGCAGATCACAGCGTCAGGTGTGGTCACAGGAGATGAGTTGTAGAGAATAAAAGCATCCCGACAGCAAGCCAGAAGGCCACGGCGCAGCTTTATACCGCCGTTCGGAGCTGTCCATCTTTCTTTGTCTGACCTCTCCATACAGCCGACAACGACCCATTGAATCGCAATCATTGCTGTCACGCATCTCCCCTGAAAGACCGTGTTCAGTTTTGCTCTCAGCCCCCCTGTCACGTATCTCCTCTGGGTGTTCTTTTCTGCTCTCAGCCCCTTTTTTGTTTTGTCGTCCTGCCGTTTGCTCTGTTCAGGGTGCCAGCGCTGGCCCAGAGCCGATCTCTTTGTGTCGGTGTTCCACAATTATGCAGCAGACAAGTCGTTTTTTTTTGCATTGCCAACCATGTCACAAAATGACAGCATCCTTTGTTGCGGCCAATGAGCCTTTTCCATCTTCACCCAAGTTCATTGTGTTCAACGTATTCGCCGCGTTTTTGCGGCTATGCCACCAGGCCCCCGTCCTCTCGCATCAACATGCATATGCAGGCGGCGTCTTGCCAGCAAAGGAAAAGTATCAAAAAGGAGTCAAAAAATTGGCCAAAGGTGTGTCAAGCACTCGTCACAAAAGCACCAAAGTATCCCAAAAGGAACAACCTAATTACCTGACCTGACTGGCGTCAACGCTCTTTTGCATACATGTGCAAACTGTCACCGCTCAAAAACGAGTCAAACGGGTATAAAATATACATGGCGGGTGGCGTCTTCTGCTTCTCCGCCCTCTCCCACTTCCTCACCCACCCATCCTCTCACCCTCTCACCCTCTCACCCTCTTCTTCTCTTCTTTCTTGTCTTTTTCTATTTTGCCGTCGTCTCCTACAATTCCTAGACGCCCCAGCTCACATGTTGCCAATCACCAAAAATAATAAAAACAACAATAATAAACGAAACGGGAAAAGGGCCAAAAAAGCTATAGTTTTGGATATTTTGCGGGCAGATGTCCAAAAAATCCAAAAATAAACAAGAAGGTAGGTAGAGACTAGATGCCAAAATATAAACAAACTGGAAAGAAAAAAAAGAAGTGGGAAATTGGGAGAAAGCTCTCTTAAGAGAAGAACACTGCATATACGTGCAACGTAGGTTCACATCATCCACGCCTGTGTGGGCGGTACGGCATGGCATGCGACTGAGGTGAATGTTGATGCTGCTGGTGCTGCTGGTGCTGCTGGTGCTGCTGGTGCTGCTGGTGCTGCTGGTGCTGCTGGTGCTGCTGCGCCTGTGCCGACGAATGGCCGTGGGCGTGGCGGTAAGTGGCTGGTGGAATGTAGATGCCACTGCCGCCGTTGGCATATCCACCGCCGCCGTCGCTGGAGCCAGGAGGGAAGCCCAAAGGCCGCCTTCGATTCGCAGACGCCGACGTCGCGCCCCCATTGGCGGTGAATGCCGCAGTTGCATTCGCCGTGTTCGCGGCGGCAGCAGCAGCCATGGCAGCAGCGGCAATGCCGGGCGTTCCGGCTTGCTGGTAAGTTTGAAGGTGAGGCGGCTGGTAAGGCTGATGGGGCTGCGGATGCGGCTGGCCATGAGACTGGCCTTGAGACTGGCCTTGAGACTGGCCTTGAGACTGGCCTTGAGGCTGGCCATGGGACTGTGCTGGTGCGGCGAGCCTCGGCGGTCCATCTGACGGCAAGAAGGAAGACACAGCTGCAGACACGGCTGCAGGGGCCGCAGAGGCCGCAGAGGTTGCAGCGGCCGCAGCGGCCGCAGCGGCATCGCCTCCGACGGGAGGCGTGTCGGTGCCACCGCGCCGCACGTCGTGGCCGTCTCGCTTGGGCGGTTTGAAGTTGGTGTCGCGGCCTTCGCGGTAGATCTCCTGCAGGGTGGCTTCGAGAATGCCGGCATCTTTGAACTCGAGATACTTGCGGTAGAGCTTGAGCGCCGTGCGCGCGTCCTCGATCGAGTCGTGCGTCTCCATCTGGATGTTCTCCTTCAGCACGCTCCAGGCCAGAAAGGCCAGCGACAGCTTGCGCAGCCGCGCCTTGAGAAAGAAGAGATCGATCGTGTCGATGATCTGCGCCCGGGGGATCTGGATGTTGATCACGCGAAAGTCCTGCTTAAGGCCGTGGCCGAGAAATCTGCATCCGAGATTGAGAAGCACCCAGAGCTTCTTGTACGCCTTCTTGAGCGCCACCAGCGTGTGCCGCGTCGTCCGCGGGTCCAGGTCGTTGCGCGTAATGCCAGAGTACAGCGTCAGGTAGTCCACCACCGGCTCCTTGATGATGATGTAGTCGTCGATGAACGGCACGCCCTCCTCCAGGCCCTGCCCACGCACCACCGACACCCGCGCCAACGCATGCGTCATCGGCCGGATCGTCTCCATCTCCCCTTCTGAATTCATCTCAATCTCCGGCTGCTTCAGCGCCACAAATTCCGTATCCAGCGCCACTATTGTGTCCGGCCCCGGATGCTCCGTCTCTGGGTTCAGAGGCCGGTACGTTGCCTGCGGTCTCTGCTGTCTACACAAGCTGCGTTAGTCTTTGTTTTCTCGTGGAAGGCCGGTGGTGGCTCGAGCTTACCCGTAATCCATGTACAGAACTGATGTGTCTATGTGGTCCTTCCATGTTGTGTCTATCTTGTTGGTCTCGCTCTTCAGCTGAAACAAAACAACCGACGGGGTTTTCCAGTTTGTGTTGAATGTCAGCGCTTCGCCGGCCGACGTTGGACGGACTAAAAAGTCATTGAAAAGATGCCATTGCGGCTTGTCTGACGGCGTGGGCTCGGAAAAGGCGACTGTGCCAAAAAGTCAGATTCCTCCGATATCTGGGCAGAAAAGAAGGCACTAAAGGAAAGAGGGAAAGAATTGAGGAGGGGGGGGGGACTGCATACCGTTCACCATCGCAGCCAGATGAGACTTGGGTGGCTGTCCGCCATCGTCAACGTTGACAGCCATGCCAATCAACGAAAACACTTTGATATCGTGGATGCCGCGCTGCAGATGCAATCGGAGATCTTCGCCCTCGTAGCAGAAAAACTGGCCGGCGGAATCCACTATGACTCCGATCTCGTCCGGCAGCCAGCCCGGGGTGCCCCAGAGACGGCGAAGCTCGGGGTAGTTGAGGTTCTGCGGTCCGCTGGCGTTGAGAGTCAGCACGGACGGGATGCTGCTGATCGTTTTCCGGTTGAGGAGCGTCTGGTAGCGTTGGCACATTTCACACCAGCCCTTAGTGGATGAATCCTGCTCAATGCTCGACTTCAGCACCTGTGAAAACGTTATTCTGGGCTGTCTCGTGCCCCGTCCGGAAGCGCGCTGCTATATTTTCGCCATTGTCAGAATAAAGCAAGAGAAGCAGACGACCGGCAAAAACAAGAACAGAAACAACAAAGGAAGAAAGGTCCACATACTGGTGCTGGGTATTTAAGGTTATTGACATATGTCGACACCTCTCTGCTCGTCTCGCTACGGCACTGCATGCATCGCATGTACGTCACGCCCGACGTGGCTAGAGCATCCTCCATGGCAGTTGACTCGGGCTGGACGCGGAGGAAATCGCTGGCGATTTGCGTCAGCAGAAAGCGGGTCAGGTTCTGCAGCATTTCCGTGATCGGCGTGTTTGGGTTCTCTTCTTCGATGAGGCGTAGTTGGTGTGCTGTGTAAAGGTTTGTTAGCAAACCATCGCCGCAGTCACATTGAGAAACCACAACAACAACAAAAAAAAAAAAAGCAACGGGGTCGGGGCGCCAACCGACCTTGAGGAAGGCTGCTCAGGGTCTTCAGCATGTTGGTGGCTTGACAAGTCGCGCCTTCGGCCTTCTGCAACATGTCGCAGAGATAGCCGAGCTCGCACAGCAGACATCGGTCGTCGAGACAGGCGCTGGCGGCGTGCTGGAGAGCCAAATTGCGAATGGTAGGGGTAAAATGCAGCAGCTGCAGCAGTGCGTTGGCGTAGGAGTTGGCAAAGTGGTTCTCCAAGCCGGCATATTGGGTCCGGTTGTAGTACCTTGCCGTGTTAGCGAAGATGAAGTATGAAAAATAAACAGATAACAAATAAAAATGCAAGACATTGTACAGGACACAAAAAGGCAAAAAAGGGTTCTGGCTTTGAACTGCCACATACCCAAAGTCAAAGTCGTCAACACCGAACTTGCTAAATTTGATCTCGACAGACCGATACATCACCGGCGCCTCGTTGCCGAAGCTAGCGAGCTCCGAGGAGGCCAGCGCGTCCGACAGCTCATCTGCGCTGTTCTTGGCAGCGGCCGCAGATTCGCGCGACCGGTCGCTCAGGAAGCGCGGTGCCTGGATGGTTTGTGTCGAAGGCTTCTCGTCCTTGCGCGTGTCTTCGACCTGGTTGGGCAGGGTGCCAGCTGTGTTCGGCGCATACCAGCCGTATTCAAACGGCGTCAGGTTTTCCAGCGTGTTGACCTCGTAGCGCGGCGCCGGTGCCCCGACATCCGACACGAGGCTGGGAAACGCAGACAGAAGAACGTCCCGGTAAAATGGGACGCCCACGGTATTCAGGGGCAGCCTGCAGTTGCGTCCAGTCAGCAGATCAATCAACAGACCTTGGCTGTCCATCCCTTCTTTTCGTCACAGCCGACCAAAAAAAAATAAAGCAAAACAAGTAGAAAGAGATAGGAAGAGGAAAACAGGGGGAGGGGACCATACGTGTCATCGTTCTCGTCGTCCGACCAATCCTCCCACTCGGTTTCCTTGTGCGGCTCCTCGGGCGTTTCGGTCTCGACCATGGCGGGAAACTCGACAAACTGGATGCGGGCGGGCGATCCCCACAGATGCATGTAGCAGTCGCTGTCGGCCAGCACCAGGGCCTCGCCCGTTGGCGAGATCTCGATCCGGGTCAGGTACGAGGCAATATTGGCCTGCTTGACGCGGCTGGTGTTGGGGCTCATGAGGTCGATGATGTGGATCTGGCCAGACGTCGATGCCACCAGGGCCGTCGTGACCATGCGCGGGTGCATGCACACAAAGGCGGCACAGGGCGGGAAGGGGATGGGCGCCATGGACGTCATCTGCTTGAGGTCAAAGAGGTTCACATAGGGGTCGAACATGACGGCGCCCTGCTGCTTCAGGGTTGCGCCGCAGGTGACGAGGAAGTCGGCCTGCACGTCCATGTCGTGGATAAAGGCCGAATGCGCAGACCAGTTCTTGATGACGGAAAATGAGGTCGGGTCGATGATGTCCACGCTGCCGCTCGCCGTGGCCGCGCAGATGTAGCGGTTGTTGCGCTTCATGATGGTGTAGTGATGCTCGGCATCCAGCTTGCGCACGACCTCGCCGTCCTTGAGGCCAACGACAAACATGGTGTCCTGGCGGCCCGCCACAAGCACCTCGGTGGCTGCCGTCGACGTAAAGCTCATGCAGCACAGGTCGGCCATGTCGTCATGCCTGTCGTGATTTAGCGTAAGAAGTAGAGGGGGGGGGGGGGGGGGGACAGAGAAAAAAAAAAGAAAAAAGAAAAACGAAAGGCCGAGGGGACCGAACGAGCGGAGAAGGACAGGACGAGAAACAACGGCACAACGCACCTGCAGTTCCACAGTGTCAATCCGCGTCGCAGGGCCATGTGCAGCCCTTTGGGCCCGAGTGAGAGAACGCCGGCCTCGTTGACGAGAATCTGTCGGACATCGCCGTCGCTGGGAGGGTGGATCATGTAGGAAACGTAGGGCTGCATGTCGACGCCATAAAACGACGCTACGCGACCCTGCTCACGTTAGCATGACAGCCAAGCACAGCCAGAAGAAGAAAAGATGAATGGTACGTGCCTCGCCATTTCCGGTCCACAGGAGCTCTTGGGCCGTATCAAATGCCAGGGCCGTGACCGGCGTCGCCGCATCTTCGGGCCCGCCATTGGACGAGGTGAGAAGGACGCATGCGACCTAGACTGCCGTCAGTAGCCGTATCGCAAGGTAAGAACAAAAAAGATGAATGGCGAAATAAAAAAAAGGACTTGCCTCCTGCCACTCCGGATCCATTCCTTCACGGCTCGACGGCCGGGATCACATTTCCCGGTCAGCTTTCTTCTCTTTTGTTTCCTCCTCCGCGCGCAATTCGCCGAAAGAAGTCTAGTGCTATGCAGGGTTCGGGCGTGCTCTTCAATTGCAATGAATTGAGACTCGGTACTGCCAACATTTGAAGCAATGTGCTGTCGAGAGCCGTGTGTTGATGAACGGTCGAAGAAAATGTGAAAAAGGGACATGCGACGCGTTCTCCGTAATAGCGTTTTCTGCCAGCCCAGCAGTAACAACTTGTGGGGAATATTCCAACTTTAAGCTTTCAATGGCAGCCGCACGTATTATGAGTATGAATCTGGCTTAGTGCGCTATGGCCGAAGGAAAGACCAAGGGCGGGGTGGCCTACGAGTGTTTTCGAGGAACTGCTTGGTTACTAATCAATGATGATATCACGTGGTCATCACTCTCACGATACTTGGCAACTGCCCAAGAGGCTGAAACAGTGATTGAAGTTGCATCTAAGAGAATCTCGCTTTTGAATTGTTTGGCTTTCCTGTTTTTTTTTTTTTTTTTCTTTCTTTTTTTGAATTTTATATACTGCTCCATAGTGCTGTAGTTTTAATTACTCGAATGCACTTGACAGCCTTCCCTGTCCTCACACAACACAGCGTGGCAAATTCTGTTGTTGCTGCTGTGCTAGTGCGTGGCCAATGGCATAACCACAACCTTTTCAGCAGTTCGGCGTGACGATGAAGATATCCGGGCAAGGCCGTACCCTTTCTTTTTCTGTGCGTTTGTTTTTTGTTTTGTTGTGTCATAGGCATTCTTTGTACCTTAAATCCCATGTATCTCGACATGACGTAATAAACAAAACTTTGAGCGGCCACATTGAGTAACTCAAATATGCACAAAATCAGGGTATGAACAAAATAAGTAAAATAACGGACCACCCCCAAAAGAGAGCAAAACAAAACCGATAAATAAGGATAAATAAGAAGCCGGGCAAGGTGAACCAGTTACCAGTATGGGTTCCCTTCATTTGGTCAGCCAGCCGAGGTAATCGGCAACGATAAGTGTCACCATGCTGCGTCGTGTTAGTGTAAGTCCAAAAATAGAAAAGTCCCCCCCCCCCCCAAAAAGAGAAGAAGTTACAAAACGAGACAGGGACCCCAATCCCCAAAACCCCAAACTCCAAACTCCCCAAATGCCAAGAAAAGTGAAAAAAAACACTTACGCATGTGGTGCTATGCGAACATAGTAGGTGCCAAAGCCCCTGTAAAAGCGGAAGATGCCTTCCTGCCGGGCTACCTTGGCAAAGCAGTCGGTCATGCCGCTGTAGGGCAGTTTGCCGTCGGGGCCTTTCTGTTGCTTTTGCAGGCGCGTCTTGACAAAGTCAAAGGGCAGCGAGAAGAAGGATGCAAAGAAACCAGCAATGGCGCTGGCGGTGAGGGTCTGCGAGCGCGACGACAGGCTGGTGTGCTGCTTGAGCTGCACCTTGGCTTCGCTGAAAAACGCCAGCTGGCCAAAGTTGAGCGCCATGGCCCGCACCACGGTGGGAGCGGCACCCGACCACAGCACGGAGACGCCTTCGGAGCGCGCAATCGACGCCAGGGCGTCAATGACCGACTTGTAGTTCTTGCGCTCGGCCACCGGCTTGAGCCCGTCACTCTGCATGCGGATGAGTGCCAGGTCGGCCGGATTGCCGATCATGGCGGCCAGGCCTCCGGCCGCGAGACCGGCTGTAGCGCGGTCGGCAAAGCCAATGGACCGGCCACTCTCGCGGGCACGCGCCGTCAGCTGGCCCATAAATGTGTCGAAAAGTCCCAGCCGGGCCGTGGTGTAGACCGCCTGCCGCAGGAGGCCTGCAGACAGGCCGGTGTAGAGGTCGAGCGCCTTGCCACTGGATATGATGTCGCGTGTGACGGACAGCGGCGTGGGCTTGGGCCCACCGGCCACGCCCTCGCCGGCGAGCTGGATGCGCACCTTGACCATGTCGACGGGCTGGATGACCGTCGTCGCCACCATGCCGCTGATGCCGCCGTTTATAAACGGCAAGGCTGCTCGCATGAATGGGGTGTGAAGAAAGTCCGTGGCAGCCACTGCGCCAACCTCTGCCTTGGCTGAACCCATGACTTCTGATGTTTTTGACCGTGCGGCTTCGGCAGCCTGCTTGATCGAGTTGCTCATACTGGTATTGGTGGCCGTAAATAAAACCCCAGACGATAGAGATATGGCTTGAGAAGCTGAAATATGAAAGAAAAGGAGAGCAAGAGGAGGTTGAAGAGATATAGCAACAGAAATCTATAAGTCGAACCAAACTGCGATGTGATATCTCCAGAATCAAAACGCAAAAGGACCAGGGATAAGAAGCCGGCTTTCTAGCCTGTCAGCGTATGCTCCTGCGTGTCGAGCCTTTCCCTTTTGTTGTCAGGCTGCGGGCCCTTGCTCTGCTAACGACGGCATCAGTCACATATATTCACACAACTCAAAGAGAGTCAAGTCCAGGAAAATATATAAAGCAAGCATCAGGAAGCCATTCATATGAACACCTCGGGCCAATCGACTTATACGCGGATACCCAACCAACACAGTAAGCAAGCAAGCAGGGGAGCACAGCGATTATTCCTCGGGACAAGGGCCATATGTTCATAGCATCTAAACTCTTAGTAGCCGAACGAGTCTCGGCGCACTGGCGCTCTGAAAGAGCAGTGGAAACAAAGACAGCCAATGGCTGCTTTTCCCTGCCAAGCCTCGAGAAGCCCATAGGGGCATTATGGATGGGCATGGTGCAACTCCAACTCTCCAAGTGCAAGGGTTGCCGTTGCGCGCTGCAAGGGCGGTGGAACATCAGTGGGGAAGGGGAAATAAAAAAAATCGGGTAAGGTCGGTAATGTGGCCTTTCGTTCCAAGGCCAACCTGATGGCCGAATGCGGCTGGGCATAGCCCGGTTTTTGCGGATCCAATTCTTGTGTCACTAGACACTGGGCAGCGAAATTGACCGGAACCTTGGCCAAGCGGAACGGAACCGCCGTTGGGGAGAAAGGGGGGGGGGGGGATAGAAAGCAAATTTTCTTTTTGGCACAACGCTTTTTTTTGCTGAGGGTCCAATGCCTTGCATGTGTGTGGTTAACCGGATACGGAGCCATAACTGCGGGAGCGCATGCAAGTACAGGGGTACGGAGTTAACAGGCAGAGTCGGAATGGGGTCCCGACCATTTTCTCCAAAAGATAAAGAAGAGGAAAAGAAAAGCAGTCCGCAGCCGCAAAGGATGATGAATTCATTCTCCACATACCAAACGAGAAGAGAAAGAGTGAAAAGTACCTTTTTGCGTGGTGCACCAGTCTAACACTGCGTGATACTATCGTAATAGTACGAGTAATACTACTCGATTCTGATATACACTCGCAAGTCGTGGATTTGTACTCGTATACGGCACGCCAGCAGTGCGGTGCGGGGTTGCCCTTTAGTAATGTCGCTGTTTGGCGTGAGAACAATGAAAGACAAGTCAAGAGGGGAAAATGAAAGACGAAAGAACAACAAGAAAGATCAGACAAAGGTAACACGTACTAAGAAGGGTGTTGGCTGGCAGAAATACCGACACGCCCAAATGCCCTGGATCAGAGACGATCTGCTTAAGAGCGAAGGCAATCGACGGGGAGAGCCGAGAAACAGAAGCCGATCCCAGGTTGGCAATGCTCAGAAGACGACCAGACTCGGCTGCCGCTGACGTGTTGCTGAGGGAATGAGGTGCGGTGGTCCCGTGAGATATAAAGATGAACGACGAGACAAGGAAAGGAAAGGAAAGTGAGGAGTGGGGGCTGATCGTGACTCCAACAGTGAAGTGCTCGTATGTTTTAAAGGCAATGGAGAAAGAGGCAAGAACCTAAAAAGGAAAGAGGGTTTTAGAAGGTGGCGGACAGAATGAAACCAGTGCTTGACTTTGAAAAAGTTGCTGGAGTAGGAGAGGACAGCGCAAAGAGGAGAAGGCGCGACGTTCGATGACGATGGGGAGTAAAACGCCGTATATAACAGACAGGATGGGCGGGGGGCGGAGAAGGCAAGAGAGGAAGGAAGAGACCGGAAGGCTTTGGGTCGAAGAGCCCTTTGGGGACGGCAAGAGCAGAACATGCTTGTTGGAGGGCACAAAGGGAAAGGGCGTTTGTCTCCGCCACCAGGGCTGTCGATCCGTTTTCGTACTTTGAGCTTTACTCGTCGTAGTCATTATACTTACACTTACTGCTTACACTTTACTGTCATACCTTGTAGCACTCCCTTTCATCCGCTCCCAGGCATCTTTGTTTTTGTGTAATACTTTTTCCGCCTTTTCTGTTTCACACACAGCAAAATACAACCTCCTCGGGAGGTGTCTAGCCAGCTGGGCTGTGGCATACTCACATGCTACTCACATGCGACTACATGCAAGCTTTCCCCTCTTTTGGACGGCCATGATTCGCTCCCGTCCAACTTTCTGGTGTTGGGGTGGTGTGTCGGCAAATACATTCCAATGCAAGTTCCGCCAACGCAGAGAGGCCCTTTGCGTGCTCAGTCAATGAACGACTCGCTCTTTCCAGTCGTTTCCTGTTTTCCTTCAGCTAGCCCTCATCCATCCCCCAATCTGTCGTCCCTGATCCCAGATCTCGCAGCCCCTGGCCTGATTCTTTGATTCAGCGTCTCCTTTTTGCCTTAATGTCAGCCAGCTGGCTACATTCGAATTACCAAATCGAGTCGAAGTAGCACCATGCAGGATTCATCGGTTGCTGTCCCCGAGGAGCCTGTGCATCCCTGCGGCCGCTGCAGTTGTCAGGCGCAAAACGCACTTATACCGTGTTTTCTGTTGCCTCATATTGGACCACCACTATATCCATACTCTGTAATACGCAATAAATACGTGCGGGGTTGGCACAGCTAGAGCCAATCACAGCCCATGCTTACAGCTCCAAGGAACTATCCATACTGCCTTATCGATAGGAATGGCTGGTCAGCAAAATGCTCCAAAACTTGCCAAGGGAGCCAGGGCAACAACTTTGAGAGAGGGCAAACTGAGCTGAAAATCCTATTTCCCCTCCCTCTGACCAGGTTTCCTGAGATGCATCGTTCGCATCATATTTTCATCCTAGAATGCGTCTCCTTGTGGTGAGCAGTATTGCTTGTGTTGTTGCCGCTCTGGGTAGCTGTCTCCAACAGTGACGTAGCTCCTGTCTCAGAGTGGATTCTCGGTGGATACGGCTCACGACAATAGTGCGACTCTTATAGCGGATTGGCGCATATTGCTCCATAAAGTGCTGAGGCTATTACTTGAGGCCTCTCCGTATTGCTTGTTCGCTCCAACGAAGCGAGATCCCAACGAAGCAATAGCATGCCAGGATCCACATTAAACGAAGATTTGCTCGCTGAAATACTTTTTTTTTATTTGCTGACTGCGAATCGTCGGCCATCGGCGCCGGAACGGCCACCATTGGAACTAAAAAAAAAAAAAAAAAAAAGCTTTGCGGCGCCACAACGGGGCGACGATACGAGTATGTTTCCAATGGCCCACCGTCCGGCTATGTTCGGTTGGCATGAAACGCTGTGTTACGCAAAACGCTGAGGTGCCATAGGCTGTGACGTGGGACTGAGACTTTGGACTCCCGCCTCACACCGAGCCGCAAAGCAACTCAGTTCCCGTCCGCAGGTTTCATGAGATAGCCGGCAGCCGGGACCAATTACCGGAGAATTGCGGAATTGCCTGACATGTGCACGGTTGGCTACGAGTCGTCAGAATCCACGCTAATGGGGAGATGGGGAGATGAACTGGATCATCAATCCAAAAGCAAAACCGAAATGTAGAAATGTCCCAAGTCGTGAGAGATAGGCCAGAACAAGATTTTTTATTTCTCAGAAAAAAAAATGAAAAATCCTCTCGGCCGGTCGGCCTTCTTCCGCCTCTGACTACGACGACAAATCGGAATACGTTTCTCCCTTTGTGCTAGTGCGCATGGTTCTTGATGCTTTTTTTTTTTTTTTTTTTTGACGCAACGCCATCTATGTAGTTGCTTGCCGCTCTATGTTGAATGAGAAATTCAGACATGCACGCCCGGCTCCGGACTCTTCTCTCCTTTTCCTCCTTTTCACTCAAGTAGAGTGCCTCCTCCTCCCCCCCTCCTTCCCCCCCCCCCCTAGTATGTCGCCGGAAAGGTCCCAAGGCGGCCGCCGTCGACTAGCAGAATGTTGCCATTCAGGTAGGCACCGGCGCGTGTGACGACGTACTGAACGGTGCCGGCCATGTCGTGGTAGTCACCCATGCGGCCGACGGGGACGGCGGTCTTGGGCAGCGGGATGACTTGGCCCTCGACAAAGCCGCCCGGCACCGATGACTGGACGATGGGTGCGCTCATCTCGCTAGGAAACACTGAGAGGGTCAGAGGTGGGTTGAAGAGTAGGGGGGAGAAGGAGAGAACAAAGAAAGAAAGACAGAAGAAGAAAAGAACGAAACGAACAAAAGACAGGGGAAAGACAGAGGTGAGCTGAAGAGAAAGAGAGAAGAAAGGGAGAAGAAAAGAACGAAACGAACAAAAGACAAGGGAGAGACAGAGGTGTCTTACAGCCTGGGCAAATGCAGTTTGCTCTGTTGTAAGATGAACCAGTCAGCGAGAGCAAGAGAGAGAGAGCAAAGGCCTGACGGAAGAGAGAGGGCGAATGAAAAAAAAAAAAAAAGAAAAAGAAAAAACGAACCGGATTCCCCATTGGGGCAGGACGCCGGCCAGCTGTTTGGCAGCCAGAACGGCGGCGGATTTGGACTGGGCATAGGCCCAGCCACCGGTGGAGACGCGGTTGAAGGCGGCAATGGAGCCGGTGATGACGACCTGCGACGACTGCTCGACGTTGCCCCGGCGGTTGCCAGCGTCCAGCAGGTGCAGCATGGTGGCGGCGGTGAACCAAACGCCAGCGACGTTGACGCGGAAGGTGTCGGTGTAGGCGTCGATGTCGACAGCCAGCTGCTGGGCCTGCCACTGCTCGATGGAGGTCGAGGAAGGGCCGTCGCCGGCCGGCTCGAGCCTGGGCGTCTGGGGGCCGCCGATGCCGGCATTGCAAATGACGACGTTGAGAAAGCCGGTGTCGGGATCCTGCTCGATGTGGGAGGCGACGGCCTTGAGACTCTCCTTGTCGGTGACGTCGCACTGCAGCGGCACCACCACGCTGGCGTCGATGTCCTTGGCCGCAGCCTCCAGCACGGCCAGGCGGCGTCCGGTGATATAGACCTTTGCGGCGCCGGCCTCGACCAGGGCCTTTGTGATCATGCAGCCGATGCCTTGTTTGTGGGACATTGTCAGCGGAATGACCAGGGGGAGGGGAGGTAGGTGAAGAAACAGCAGGGTGGCTCTGACTTGTAACTTGTGGACGCAGACAATCATTTGGGACGCAGGCAATTACTTGGGACGCAGACAATCATTTTTGGATGCAGACAATCATTCGTGGACGCAAACAATCATTCGTGGACGCAGACAATCATTCGTGGACGCAGAAAATCACTTGGGGCGCAGACAACCACTTGTGGACGGAGAACCATCCACAAATCAAACTCACCAGTTCCGCCGCCGGTGACGAGAGCCACCATGCCCTTGGCGGAAAATAGATCAGGGGATGCCATTGACGATAAGAGACGTTTGGGAGCTGGATGCGATGTGGAAGTGTGTTGGGAGTTTGGTATTTCTTTTTTGGAGAGGGGTATGTTTTGTTTTGTAATTTGAGAGAGAGAGAGAGAGAGAGAGAGAGGGTGGCTGTTTCGTGGAAGAAAACAGCGAATGACAAATTGAAACCAGAGAGTGAGCTGGCAGCCTTGCAGTGACCATATTCGGCACTCGGCCAGCTGTTCGCTGAAGATAAGTAAATAAAGTGGGAATGACTCTTTTCTGGGCTGCGCTATCGGCGGATCGCCAGCGAACACGAGTGAGTATGACCGACGAGCAGTTTTGGGCCTTAATTACGAGTGCAGCGTGTTTAATGCGTGGGTTGATTGGCTAAGAGCATATCCACATGTTCTGCACCTTTTTGACAAACACCAAAAGTGCCTATTTGTTTTGGCTTGCCTTACTTTTTCGGCAGCTGCCGCCACTTGGGTGTACGAGTATAGAAAGAAACAAGCCAGACTCTGGAATAAAAGTCAGGCTTTGCCAAAAGTGCAGACGAGCAGAAGAGCGTCATGTTCTGACGTGCAGAGCACAGAAACAGAAAGGAGACACCTTCTCTGGGCAACGGTTACAGAAGTGAAAGTCTGGCTTCTGGCTTGGCGGGTGCACTCTGGAGAGGATGCCCAAAGAAGGAAGCGGGGGGTGACGAAAAGAATGCTCTGCTGCTGCTGTACGGAGTAATACTCGTATGGATACGACCTTGTAGGATGGCCTCCTAGCATGAAAGGAGAACGATTTTGGAGGGCTTGTAATACAACGTAATACATAGAGGCCTCTTCTCGACTCCTCTCGGCTGTCCTATAGTGATTTTAGTGGGCAGAAGGTGGTGGCTTTCAGTGTATCAAATGCCAAAATACAGCAAGAGAGCGCCTACGACGGCAAAGACCGCTGTGCTGTCTATCCAAAGAGAAAAAAAGGCTGTAAGAGAGGGGCTTAGAACTCAGTTTTACAGAGCCACTTTACAGGCAGTCGCAGGGCATTACAGCGGAATTAGACACTAATTTTGAGAAACACCAGTGATAACTTTTTTATGATCTTCACTTCTCGTACAGCAGCCTTCACAACTATTCCTTAATACAGTTTATAGATTCTCCGGGAAGAAACACTCGGAAAGAAGCACTCGCAATACAAACCATGAAACACTCGGAAAGAAACATACAAACCATGAAACACCCAGAAACAAGCATACGCAATTCAAACCATGAAAATCCAGTCATGACTCGTGGTATAACGGGACAAACAAAACAACGATTAACCAAAAAGCCGGTCGAATAACAGTATAAACCAAAAGCCGGTCTGGTACTCAAGAAGAAGCTGGAAAGAAACTTTCAAACAATGCCCCAAAACAAGATGGAAGAAATATAGCAAAAAAAAAAAAAGAAAAAGAAAAAGAAAAATAGAGAAAAGAAGAAAAGAAGAAAAGAAGAAAAGGAAAGAAAAGGAAAAAAGAAAAGGAAAAAAGAAAAGAAAAAAAAGAAAGAAAAAAGAAAAGAAAAAAAGAAAATAAAACCGTTAAAGCAAAGCAAAGGATTTAAGAAAAGATAAATATAAAAGTATAAAAAAATAAGAAAGAAAATAGTAAGTCCTCTGGGGAAGGCCAGAAGAATTTACTTCTTTTTCTTCTTCGCAGAAGAATTTGCTTCTTCCTCCTCCTCCTCTTCTTCTTCTAGTGATGCCGCTGCAGCAGCTCCGCGGGAAGGACATTCAGCCAGCCGCCGGTGTTGGGACAGCGACGCAAGGCGCCGACTTCTGGACGGGAGACCCAGTCGACCAGAGAGGGGTCGGGGGCGTTGACGACGGCCTGGACGGCCTGGACGGCCCTGATGTTCTGTTGACTGTCTCTGTCGGCGCTGGCCGGCTGGCTGCTGCCGTCCTCTTGGCGGGCGGCGTTCTTGAGATGCTCGGCCACGTGTTCGAGGTAGTCGTCCCAGGCCTGGGCACCGGTAAAGGCTTTGTCGCACCCGGGCCGCGAGCACTTCATGTGCGTTGGCGGGCTGCAGCGCGACCTGTGGGCGGCTTTCCGTATCTCCTTCTCGTTATCGTCCCATTCTTGCAACCGGGCCTCCATGGCAGCGGAGGCCGGATCGGCCGGATCGGCCGGATCGGCATTTTCGCCCTGCCCGCCGGCCATCTCCCGCTTCTTCTTCGGCGGCTTCTGCGTCTTCAAAGCTCGTTGGCGGCTCTTCTCCTTCTTCAGATCGGGCTCCATGTGCATGCGGCGCAGATGCTGCGCAAACAGGTCGTCGCGGTTGAAGTTGCCCGACGAAGCCGCATTGCTGCCGCTGCCGTTGCTGCTGTTGACGACGAAGCCGGACCCGGCCGCGTCCATGCCGACGTCGGCCACCATGCTCGAGTCCGGCCGGTGGCATTTTGTCTCTGGGCAGCGCCAGTAGCTAAGCACAACGTGCTGCGAGTTGATGTGCCGCTTCCACTCGTTCTTTTGCTCAAAGCCGGTCGTGCAGCCTGCAAAGGCAAACAAGCAGGCAAATATCTTCTGTCCTCCTGGTTTCTGTCTTTGCCCCGCCTGCAGGCCGCCCGCGGTGCCAAGTCCTCTGCTGGCCGCCGTCGACCCGCCCGCGTTCCCGACCGGCGCCAGCAGCTTCGGGTTAGCCAGAGCTCTTCCGCGCTGTCGCCCTGGCCGTGCAGCTGTTCCTCTTGTTGCAGCTGTTGTAGCTGTTGCAGCTGCTGCTGTCTCTGCCCCAGACTGTTCTGTGGCTTCAAGAGCTGATGAGTTGGCTCGCCTGTCACCACGCTTGCGCTTGTTGGGCTGCTGCTGCTGCTGCTGCTGCTGCTGCTGCTGCTGCTGCTGCTTGCTCTGGCTCTCATCCTGGTCGTTCACGGCCAGACTGCGCGGGAGGCTCTGCTCCAGAGGCGTCGGCACAGCAGCATTCCGTTCGATGGGTGCCTCTTCCAAGTCCGCCTCGACACGGCCGACGGCCGTGCTCTTCGCTGCTTCGACGTCCACGTCGCCTTCGGCATCGGCCTCCGAGTCGTAGGGTTCGGGGCTGGCCGTGCGCTGCACCGGGCCTTCCAGCACAGAGGCAAAATCAGCCTCGCGAATGTCATCTAGGCTGTGGGGCTGCTGCGGCGGATGATGTGCATAGGGCACGGCGGGCTGAGACGCCATCGTGCTGCTGCCGTCCTGGCTGTCGCCGTAGCTGGTCAGCGAGTAGCCTCGTTCGTGGTAGTTGTAGGGCATGGGCACTCCTTCTGCCAGGCTGAGTCTCTCGCCGCTGGCGACGCCTTGGCCGTACGGCCCGTATGCGCCAGGAACACTGCTCTGGCTGTCGGGGTGGATGGCAGCCATCTCGTTGGCAAACCGGTCGATCGCGCTTGGGTAGTTCGGGCCCGGTTCCAGGTCCAGGTCCAGGTCATCGTCATCGTCATCGTCATCTTCATAGGCCACGGCTGCCTCGTTTGCCACGTCGCCATGGCTATGGTCGCTGCCGCTGTCCCGACGGCTGTAGATTTGCCTGGGATCCACGATTTGCCTGGGATCCACGCCGTGGTAGGCGTGGTCCGTGTGCAGAAACACCACTTGCTTCTGGTGGGCCTCGAACTCGTCCGCTGCCGCCGCACCGGCACTGCTCTGAGGCGTGGCGGCCGTCGTAACAGCTGCTGCTGTTGCTGCCGTCGCTGCCGTCGCTGCCGTCGCTGCCGTCGCGGTCGTGGGCGTTGCCGCAACCGCTGCCCGGAAGTCGCCACCGTGTCGCGTCAGCGCCGACGAGCCCGGCGGCGGCCCGGAATAGTACGGCGTGCTGCCCGTATCCGCCGGCGTCGGAGGCATGGTGTCGTGGCACGGCTCGCTCTCCAAATACGGACTGCCCGCGTTGGCTGCGTCCAGCGGCGGCGAGCCGGCCGTCATCGGCGAGCCGGCCGTGAACGGAGACGGGTGGTCCTGGCCAGCAAAGGACTGGCCAAAGGACTGGCCCAAGAACGGGCCGAAGGACGGGAGAAAGGACGGGACGAAGCCCTGGTCAAAGGACGGGACAAAACCCTGGCCCAGCGGCTGAAAACCGCGGCCCTGCTGGCTTCTCAGCGCCACAACAGGCCCGGGAGCGCTGGTCTGCGCCGGCCGCTGCTGCTGCTGCTGCTGCCACGACGCGCTGCCGCTGCCACCCGCACCGTCGCTGCCGTACAGGCCAACCAAGGGGTAGCTTCTGGGAACGCTGCTGTGGCCGCTGCTGTGGCCGATGCTGTTGTTGCTGTCGCGCCGCTCCAGAGGCTGCACCGGCGCCAAGTCGTCCGTCCGCGGGATGCCAGCAGAATGGGGCAGCGACACAAACTCACGCCAGTCGCTACCCGCCGGGCTGACGCTCGGCAGGTAACTGTCTGGCAAATACTGTTCCACCTCTTGAAAATAGCTTTTGTCTCCGACCAGATTCGGGTCAACCTCGATACCCCCAAACGTCGGAGATATGTCGCTGCACGGCGTCGACATCATGTCTTATAACTCTTCTTCTTCTCCTTTCCTTTTCTTTCTATCCCAGAAGACGATCTGTCGTGTTGCCTTGCTCCCTGGTGGAAAAGGCAGAAAGAAAAAAAAGGCCGGGCACGGCGTCCCTGGAAGGGAGGGGGGGGGGAAGGGGGGCGCCGCCAGGCGTACTCGTAAAGTAAAAAAGGGCAAAGGGGCAAAAAAAAAAGAGCCCAACACCACCAAGTCGAGCAGGCCAAATATCAAAAAAAAAAAAAAAAACAAAAATCTCTCTTCGTCCTTGTGGAAAAGCTTGCCAGCCAGAACAAGAACAGATTGTTGTTTACTTTGATTCTGTTTTTTGGGGCTGCGCCAACACAGACGGGGTCGTGCCCTGAGTCTTTATGGGAAAATAGCATGCAAACCAGAAGTGCAGACTCGGTTTCATAGGGGCAAGGGAAGAGCAGGATAGAAAGAGGGCGATGAGAGGGTTGAAATTATCTGCAGAGCACCTGCAGCCAGGCTTTCTGAAAAGGAGTAGAAGAAGGGAGGGGGCGTGGCCGAAATTAGAGGGGGTGGAAAGGGACAGGAAAGAAAAGACAAGACAGAGAGGGGGGGGGAGGGGGGGGGTGCGCCGGAGAATGGAGTAGGGAAGGGTGGAAGAGGTGGTAGATGGACTGAACGAAGAGCTCTGCTGGTTGACTGGTCAGCTGGACAGGGATCAGAACTCCTCTGACCGCTCTGTCAAGTAAAATGACGGTGTGGTCGGCTTGTGCAGCCAGTCCGAGAAACTAACACAACAGACGATGTACGCTGTGCTGTCCTTGTAACGTCGGGGTCGGGGGTGATACTCGATTTCGACTCGGAGTGCTTGACGAAGGAGCGTTGTGTTCGTTTCTCGCTAGAGGCGGTGTGTCGCGTTCTCGCTCTGGTTTTCGTTCTTTGCTCTTGTTCTCTTGTTGTTGCTGGTGCGGTGCTGCCTGGCTGTCTGTTGAGGCAAGGCTTGGACCGGTCTAAATTAGGTCGAGGCTTTGTTTAATACAGGGCAAGTCTTGGCCATATCAAGCTAGACGACTTGAAACGATGGGGGAGAAAGGGTGGGGAGAGACGGTGAGACAAAAAAGAGAGAGAGAAGAGAAGAGAAAGGAAAGAGAAAGGGGGAAGAGAAGAAAAGAGAAAAGAAAAGGGAAAGAGAAAAGCGAGCGAGAGGCGAAGAGAAATGGGGCTTGGAAGGGAACCGGGGGGGGGGGGGGGGGATAGAGAGAGAGATAGAGACGGAGAGCCGGAGAGCAGCTAAGAGGGGTGCTATAGGCCTTGCCTTGGGGTTAGTTGTAGCAGCAGTCCTACGTCCAGTCCACCAGTCCGAGCGCTGTGTCGCTCCAGAAAAGTGCCCGCTTTGCTGCTCGGCTGGCTCTCCGCCGGTTTGTCTGCTAGAGCGGCAGCTCCCAGTAGCGGGTGGGAAGAGACGAGACGACTCTTGGCAGAGGACGAGCGCCGTTGGTGCCGATGTTAGGAAGCCGAGCGAGGCGATAATACAAGACGGGGCAGATTTTTTGGAGATTTTTGGGGATCTTAGAGACGCTGGAGATGCTAGGGGACGCTGGGGAATGCTGTGAGACGCTGGGGGATCGGGGAGGTCACAGCTTGGGCGAGGCGAAGAATTAGGGGAGACAGGGCAGATTATGATAGCGGGCCAAAGCAAAAGCAACCCCCCCCCCCCCCCCCAATAAAAATAAATCAAAAGAAAGGGGAGGAGGGGTATGAAAGGACAAAAGAAGAGAGCAGAATACATTACCAACACACCTTTGAATAAAAAATCAAAAGCCCCAAAGGAGCCTTGATGCGAAGAAGACAAGCCGGGTCGGACGAGTTGTGCCAGGCCGCTTTCTGAGTGAGTCAGACGTCGACGTCCAGACGGGATGCAACAAGACACCGCGAGCTCGAAAGCGAACGGCAAGATGGGGAAATGGGGAAAAGGATCATGGGATGGCTAAGAAACAAGACGGACAAAAAAGAAAGGGGAAAAAAGTGGCGGAGCGACAATACTTATTCTCGAGGCCGGGCCAAAAAAAAAAAAAGGGAAAGAGTGAATAGAGAGAAAAGAGAAAAACAAGAATTACTACTTGTACAGTCGCCGTGCTAATAAAAGACAAAAGATAATAATAACTTGTCGTAGCTGAAGCAGAGGGAGAACTAATTGGTGTGCCCGTGCGTTCGTGCGTCGTGGACGACTGCAAGTTTTGCTCGAACTTCGAATGTACGATACAAAAACTTAGAAAGCAGCCATAGAAGTATTACTCCACACCTAACCTCTTCATACCCTCCCCCCCCTCCGTTTCTTTCGCTCGCCCTCCTTTCCATGCACTCTTCTTCGAGCCACAATGGCTTGTACTCAGAAAATAAGAGCTGTCAAGACCGGCAGCCGCCACTTCCTTAGAAGGCTAGGCGGGGGGGGGGGGGGGGGTGGAAAAAAATAATCTTAGACAGGAAAGACCGACACTTCAAGAACGTGGTAATACTGACTTGCAAGATTTTTCCCGAGTCTTTTCTTTTTCGGTTTGTTCTTTTTTCTCCAATTCCCAATCAGTACCAATGCAAAGTACAGCTCTCCCTCGACAAGCCTGTACTCGTACGTCGTAATCCTCCGTACAGCAATTTCTAACTCTCTCGCAAAGCGGTGGGTCTGCCTTCTGGCGAGCAGTATCCATAATATGGATACAAGTACGAGTATGGTACTCTTTAAAGGCCGCAGAGCCGCAATACGTACTCCGTACTCCGTACTCCGTACAGTTAGCAAGCACACGTCGTATTACAGAGCACGGAGAACGTATCCATTGTAGCGCAATACGAGTACGGAGTACGTCGTACGCACTAACAGGCCCACAAGCAGGCAGGGGCCGCTGCTAATAGACACTAAGAGATACGGAGTATGGATACAGAGAAATAATATTCTATACAAGTCCTATGGATTCTCATACTTTCTTTCGACATATGGGACATTGCTCCGTCCGAGAAGAGCCAGAGACTGCAGTGACTTGCATATCCATACTCGTATGGGCGGGTGCCTGAAGAGCTCAAGCAAGCCAACCAAAAAAAGACTATTTATCAATTATCAAGGATCAAGGGTGAACAAAGTCTCAGTTTTCTTTCTTTTTTCTTTCTTCAGTTCAAGGGCCGCGGCCAGCCCACGCTAGACCCCTTTTACGAGTACATCTGGAGAGACATGAAAAGATTACCAAGCAAAAGGCAGCGGCGCAGAATGCATCCGCAAGCGCTAAAGAGAAGGATGCGCCAAGACGATCGAAAATCAGAGACAAGATGAAAGAGCCAAAGAACAGAGAGACTCTCGCACCCTCTCCGACATTGTAAAAGAACAAGACTCCCCTGAGGCGTTTCAATCGAGCGCTTAGCTACATATTACTCTTCTTTGCCGAGCAAGGGCCAAGGGCTCCTCAGCAGTAACAGGCCCATTCCAGCGCTGTCGTATTGGGCCCGTTGTTGAGAGATACGTACGACGAGGCCAGGAAGCAGACAGCGGGAGTCTGGCTAAGCACAACCCAATTGGCATGCAAGTAGATAGGAAGTTGACGGGAAAATGACCGGGGGGGGGGGGGGGGGGGGGCCAAATTCCGCGTTCCGCACTGGGATAGGGAGCCTGGTGACTTTCAAGAGTGGAGCTAGCAAGCAAGTTGGAGACGAATAAATAATACTAGCCATAGATAAAAAAGGATATTGTAAAAAAAAGCAACCTTGGGACGGGAAACAGTCCCAAAATATTTCTGAATCGTGAAATCCCGGTACGAGTACTCCGTACTGAGTATATTGCTTGCATACTTGTACACGAGTATATTGCTTGCATACTTGTACACGAGTATATTGCTTGCATACTTGTACACGAGTATATTGCTTGCATACTTGTACACGAGTATTCGCATGTATTGACAGGGGCCAAATTCCTGGAGAAAAGGTATCCGTACTCGGGGGAGGAGGGTGGGTGGGGCAGACAAAAAGATGAAGTGGCCGACGAGCAGCGCTGTTGCACCACCAAGAATCAAGCACGCTGTTTGTAGGCGCGCTTACGACGCCATATGGATAGATAAAGAGTGCTTTGGAGGCAAGGGTGGCTCGGGGTGGCTAACGGGAATCTTTTTTATCTGGAGTTCGCCTTCCGTAACAAGGGTAGGAAAAGCATGACGAAATAATATCCATACTCGAAGGGGAGTTTGTAGTTTTTGGGCGTAAAGTTAAATTGGCTCTCTATTTTTTTATGTTTGGGGAAAAAAAAAAGGGGGGGGGCGGGTTGCCTGCCTTTTTTTTCTTTTTTTTTGGCTCTGAGCTCTTTTGTTGGTCGACGACCTAAAAGATGGGTTATATTTCGAGCGCTAAGAGTATTGCCCGAGAAGACACATAACAGTTCAAAGAGGTGTCTGAAAGTCGTGCTGGTGCCAAACCCTCGTAAACTGGCAAACGGCTTCGGAGCACGAGCTGGAAGACAGCACGAACCGACTACCGAGTAAGGATATTATGGAGCAGTTCGTCGAGCAGCACAGCAGTAGGCCCCAAAGCAGCTCTCCAAAGAGTCGGAACGCCGCAACCATGGCCATGTTCGCATACGAAATGGCCTGCTGCATTTCTTAATTACGAGCCCTCGGCACCGTCCTCCGTAGTAAACCGTTGTACGGAGTACGAGTATTCAGCTCACAAAGACCCACCTGTTGCGTGACAGGCCAATGGCGTTTTGGGCCTTCTGAGACAGGCCATGTCAAGCGGCCTACTGTCTGGGATGTACCATGTTGTTACTCCGTATGGCGTCGTGGCATGGCGGACAGTTTATTACTCCGCCCTGTTCTCTCCCGTCACTCTCAGTGGTAGGGACAGGGATACGAACGAGGATGCAAGCGTCCAAGCAGAGGATGAAAAAAAAAAAAAAAAACATCCAAGGTGAAGATTGTCTGTTCGAACAAATGAAAGCAAAGCAATTGAAGAGTAAGCAGACCTGGGCAAATTATGTCTGTCAACGAATGAGAACAAGAAGCCGGGCAGCAGTGCAGTCTCATGAGGTGGTATTTGACCACATTGTAGGGCAGAGTACTCCGTAGTACTCCGTATTGCTACGTATTACTTTGTACTCTCATTTCATGCCCATCTCCGCACGAGTAACAATATCATTAGAGTCCTGTGAAACGGAGCACCTGTACGGAGTACGACTCCATACCGAGTAGTGACACTCTGTACTCAGTACTTTAGACCTTTATCGACCCTTGATACGCATTACACCCCCCATCAATACGACCTACAAGAACAACGGAGATCGAGTGGGAGGCAAAACCCAGCCAGCGAGCTCCAGACCTTTCCTCCGCCAACGTATCGAAGGTCCCCGGTGGAATGAGTTCGCACCCTTTATGATGACCGCTTCACAGCCACGCTCCTTGGTTGTAAGTAAGGCCAATGGCAGGAAGGAGAGTAGTGGAGACTGCATTTGCCAATAACATTGATATTGACCAGACAGGATGATGTTCGGCAATTACTTCCTTTCAGGAGGGAGACAGGGGCAAGTCGAAACATTAAACGAGTATCAATACAATGTACGAGTAGAGTACCATACGAGTAGAGTACAAGCAACAATTCCGTACTCTTTCTTGTACTTTGTATGTCGGTCGTACTTTGAAGGGGCCAGCGACGACGAATACGAGAAGTTTTCCCACAGATCTCAACGCAATGACGGGTCGACAGCCAGGAGAAAGCCTGCAAATCCAGCTGTGCTGCTGCCTGTTTCTTTGATACTCGCAGAGAAGTATGGATATCAATACAAAGTAATACGACTTTTCAAATTGCTCTTTCGCGTGTGTCTCTTGCCGTCGCCTGCCACGATCTTCCACACGTGTCGTCCTCCTCTTTCTGCCACTGACCTCGCAGTTAAACCAGTGAGATGGCAGCTTCTGTTTCGGCGCTTCTGTTTGGCGCTTTTTATTGGCGATTAGCGATTTTCGATTTTTTGGCGCTCTGTGTTTTTGACGCTCATGATTTTAGGAGCTGAGAAGCACTCGTATTAATACTGCGCGTAATAATACTCCGTACTCTGTACTCATATAGCATGCGAAAGCCGTTTGTTGAGCGCAGCCAGACTGTAGTACGGAGTACTTTCGAGAAGCCCCACACTCCTTTCCCGTCCGTTTTGCCTAGGAAGGCGGGGGGCGGAAGGGTTAACGTCTAGCTGAAGAGGCGGGACGAGAAGCGAATGGTGGATCCTATGGATACTCGTAGCTAACGGAGACAGTGGGACTTTAGGGCGATCGAAGCCAGAACCAGCTCAGGTCGCGCCATGTCCCCAAGCAAATATGGATCCCGTAGGTGCTCAAGCCAGCAAAGAGTCGATGCTGTTTGCACGGCAGAACCTGAAGAACAGATGATCGGCAAGCGTGGATTTTTTGCCAGCGTTGTGGGGAGTTTGGGACAGATACGAGTGCATGGCGAAGGAGTATTGGCACGATTGTACGTTTTAAAAGAGTAACCCGATGTAAGAGTCGGTGAAGGGGTATTGCGATTGAACGAGTAAAATGCTTTTGCAAAGGAGTAACACGAATGCACGAGTACTTCAAAGAAGTAAGACGATTGTACGAGTACCTCGTAAAGGGGTAGCCTGATTGAACGAGTACTTGCAAATAAGTATCGGGATGCTCTGTGCTTTGTGACTTTTATGTGGAGTCCTATGGAATATTTCACGACGCAGAGCAGCCGTCTATTTTAATATCATTGTTTCGTCGGTTTTGCGCAAACACGCAGCTCACTTGGTTCTTGGTTTAACAGTACGAGTATCCATACTCTGTGCTCGTATTGATTCTCTCAAAGTGGTTGCTTTACGAGCGCCAATCAGCTGGAACTACGTCGTAAAAAATATGGATTCCTTTGACGACGTCGTACTCCGTAAAAAATATGGATACCTTCAACGACGTCCTTACTGTCTTCGGTGAGTCTTTCTGGGACTGTCGGCTCAGTGGCTTGTCGTCTGTTGCGGTGGGTGTGCAAAAGATGTACTCGTACTTTGTACCTTTTTGCTAGACCTCCCCCTGGAAGAGAAATCCTTAGCGCTTCCACAGCTAGCGACGGTACGAGGATACTCGTACCTTCTGCTCGACCAGCATATGGATACTACTCGTACATATCCATACTTCGTACATTGTATTGATGCACACGACAAACTTGAAACCGCCCCGTCTGCTCACGAGAACAGCAATCCAGAAGCGGTGTCCCACTTTTTCTTTTGCTTTGCTGTCTTTTGGGGCTTGTCTCTCTCAGCATGATGGCCCCAGGAGAGAGAGGTCTGGCCTCAAAATCTGACAGCCAGTTGCCCTGCTTTTTCCACCACTTCACATTCTCACCTTATTGACCTTCCTTTTTTGGCCTGCTCTGTGTTTGCCTTTACCCAGTCTCTCTTTCATTTCTTCTCTTGTCTCCATGATCGGCTGCTCGCCCTGAAAACCTTTTGGTGGAGCAACCTGCGGCTGTCATTCGGCGTAGGTTACGGCACGTTGTACGAGTAATGATAGTACCGAACTACGGAGGACGCGGTATGTCGTACGTCGTAATGGGAAGACGTATCCACTTTCCAAGGCCATCATTACCGTAAGGAGTACACACGACGTAGGAATTTGCTCCGAGGCAAGGAGGATGGCGGAACAATACGACGCATTAACACGTCCTTTGTTCTTGAGGCCGAGAGCCAAGCAGGCCCGCTCTTTTGTCTACCACGACGACGCCTTGCATCTTTTTCCAAACAACCAATGCCATTGTGCTCACGCACAGGGGGGGCCTCTCTTGAGCAATCAAAGAGAAAGGGCGAAACCCACTCGACCTGCTCGCTGGCCTAAGATGGTCGTGCTCGCAGCCCAATTCGGACCTGGTGTGCTGGGATGCCTTGATTCTTGGGTGAGCGACTCGTTCTCATCCGCACGGCCGTATTACGATATGGGCGAGCAGTCCCTTTTCCCATTGCGAGAGTGGCCAGACCCGTTTTTTCCATACGAGTACGTACGAGTACGGTCGTACTACGGCGTATAGGCAAGCAGCCCATTGTGAGAGTGCCAGACCCCGTTTTTTTCTGGCTCCGCTTTCCCTCACTTTACCGAGCACGGGGCGTGGAATGGGAGAATCCACTTTGCACCTGGATGCGTCTGCGCTTGTTTGGACTTCGTACTGCCAGAAGTCATACCAAAAAGAGACAATACTCGTACTGAAAACTGCGAGTACGGAGTCTTGTCTGGAGTAATGCTACTTCGTACTTCCACCAGAGGGGAAGACAACCCAATGGGAATGCCCAAAGAGCCATTCTAAAATACGACTACTCCGTAGAGAGGAAAGAAAGTCGCAATGTAACCCTGCGCTTCCGGTTTGTGGTGTCTTTCAGTTCGCAAAAAAACCGTACGAGTTCGCAAAGACAGTTCGCATTCCGGTTGCTGACGCGGACTTTAGCCTGCAAGCAACGAAATCGGAGCTCTTTGCAGCCTGCGGTCGTCTGCCACTGAATGTCGATCACCTTGCATCGCAGAATGCATCTTAATACGGAATATTATCCATACGAGTACTCTGTAATACTCTTCTGCTTTTCTGTCGGTAGGGGGACCACAGAGACATTGTCGTCTCTAATATGTAGTATTACTCCGTACAGAGTACTCCGTACAAAGCGGCTGACATACGTCGTAATACCTGGTCCCACCAGCTTTGCTGGACCCTGGTTCCTTCTGACGATCGTCAACCACAGACAGAGCACAACCGTCACCGCTCTGTCCACCCCTACCGCCCCTTCTTGGGTTCTTTCTCGACTTCCTTCGCTGCATACATCTTCTTCTAGTGCCACGGCCGTGCTCTCTCAGTCCGACCTCCCTGTGTTTGGGGAGATGTGGAAGGATGCAAAGGAGATGAGCAAATGTGCTTTTGCTTTTCAAAGGAGGGGGGTGAGGGGGGGGGCGTGAGGAACAACGGGGTTTTGTCCTACGAGTAAGTAATCTCAGCACTGCCGTGCATACCGCATACTCATACCCATTTGGGTGTCGAAAGCCGTTGTTTGTTGGTTTGTTTGTTTGTTTTTGGCTTCCTGTTTCATTTCCATTCCTATCTTGTTTCTGATCCACACCCTCAACTCCCTTATTGTTGCTTACGAGAAAGGGCCACCACGTTTCAAGACGACAATGGATATTTTTAACAGCCGTCCAACCGACCCTGTTCAGCTCGATAGGATACGATACGCCAGGCCAGCGGCTGATGTACAAAATACTAAAATTTGATACTTACTTTTTATCTCCGATTTTATCTTTTCATACAAATCATCAATAGAGTTGGCATTCGCCGTTGAAGTTTTTGTATCTCTTTGTACTTTTTGAAAAAAGTGGCTTGAGTGGGGCCAACTCGTAACTGTAAATACGGAGTAATACGACGCACTTTTTTCGACGCAGAAATAAATCGTCGCCATCACGTCTTCCTTCAGCCTTCTATCCCATATGCTTTCGGATCCGGGCTCGCAGAACAAGGTTCTGGGGTCTAATGCTTGTGATAGTGATACGGAGTACTCCGTACAGGGCCAAGATGCCTGCTCCACTCCCAGACGCAAAAGTCGCGTTCTGGGCATGCATGCGATCGCTTCTAGAAAAGAAGCAAAAACAGGGAAGAATACGCCCAAAGGCTGGGCACGCCCTCTCTCGGCCACAGCGAAATGGGTCATGCCGGAGCAGTTCGTTGCATGCCCCATGTTACGACAGACGTCGTAATACCACATGCATCTAGGCTACCCAGCAAAACGAAAAACAAAGACAAAGACAAGAAACAAAGAAACAAGGAAAGCCGTCTGGCAAGAATTGTGCTAAAACACAGAAGACGAGGTGGGTTGCAAATTAGGCAGCTTTTGTTCTGGCCCCCCGAGGAGCATGCGTTATCGTGCGTTGGCTGTATGTGAAGCAAACGGTGATTGGCAAATGGTGATTGGAAATGCGAATTACGTGGTGAATAGGAAAACAGAGTATTGTATCCATAATCTTGCATGAGAGGCGTACGATGTGCGAGGTACGCCTGCGGAAGCCCAAGACCAAAAAGAAAAACCTTGGCCAGCGTACGTCGTACCTGGTCTGGGCCTGTCCAGTTTTAGCTGTCAAGTATTAAGTATTAAACAAACCAGCGAGGCCAATTACACAGCCTGACGCCGAAGCAACAGAGGGGGCTTGCAAGGTTGAAAGCACAGGCATTCCGATTTGTTCCGAGTCACAATCACAATGTGGGCAAAGAAACCATTTGCTGCTCTTTCTGCTCAACGGAGCATTAGGGTGTTCTCTCTGCCCAATGAGGCCCGACGAGGCCCGATGCAGGGAGAGGTTCGTTCGCAGTACCTGTGGCTTGTGGGGTGAATTGACGTTTTCTTTGTTTCTTTGATTGCCCCTGTCACTAAAACTGCGAAGAAATAAATAAAACAGATGCGGAGGACGACAAGAGCTGAACTGAGACACTGCCAACGGCGGCGCAGTCTTGGAAGTATGGATACATGTACGGAGTACGGAGTAGGGGCTTGAGGTTTCTGCCAAGTCTTCTCTCTTCCATGCAATGTGACTCTGGTATTCCTGAAGTCGATAGAGTATTAACACGATCCACGCCAGGCGCTGCAAGTAGAGGTGAAAGAACGGCGAGGTAATACTCGTAATATCCATATTACGAGCTCGAACAAGAGCCCCCCCAAAAACGCATAGCGCCCAAGGCAGAAACATCAAAGGAGCAGACGATTGACTCGAAAAGGAAGAAACGCCGCCCTTCGTAGCATGGCAATGCTCCGTGATCTCTCTTTCATCGCTGATGAGGGTCAGCAGCAGCTGCTTTGCGACAACTCGTCTTAACATCTTTAGCCCCCAATGCTTCCCCCGTATGCACGTAAAAGGAGAAGAGGCCAGAAAGGGCATACTACGAGTATCCATACTCGTATTGCTTTGAGAAAATGAGCAAAGACATGCGTACTACTGCGTACAGCATCGGAGAAATTGTGGCGGAGCCGGGTTTTTGTTGCTGCGAATGCCACATCCCAAGCTTGCAGTGCCTCGACAGCTGAAAGTAAACAAACACACACACACAGCAAAAAATAAAAATAAATAAAAATAAAAATAAAAATAAAAATAAAAATAAAAATAAAAATAAAAATAAAAATAAAAATAAAAATAAAAATAAAAATAAAAATAAAACCTCGACTCTGGAGGAACACAGCCACTTTCGTTGAAAATATGGATACTCGATGCTATTGAGAAGGGGATCCCATTGAGAAGCGGAAGTTAACCCGCTCCTCAGCTGAAGATGGCTGAGAGAGCCTGCGCCACTAAAGGCCAGAATCACTGACCCAGAGCAAAGCCCCCTTTCCCCCCATATCCCCATATTCCATCTCCAATTTCTGTTTCTGATGTCTCCTCCTTCTTCTCTTCTTTGTCGCCAGAATAAAAAAAAAGGCCCCCATCCATACACGTCCTTGAAAGAACACCTCGAAGCAAATCAAAATGGCCACAGCTCTGGCTAAGCCCCCCGGCAAAGCTTTCCGGGTCAAACCGGTTGGACGCCATCTCAGCTACTGCCTCAAAAAGTGTCTTCACTTGCTCTCTCCATAGTCCCCCCACCTATGAGCAAAGTGGCTGGTGGTAAGCGAACGCTGGCGGTTTTCTACGACGCACTCCTTACTCCGTACTCGTAGACAAAGCTCATTACTTTTTACACTTCCCAGTATCGTGTGATGTTAGGTGGGGGTCACATATACGATCAGTCAAAGTCACCAAAAAAAAGAAAAAAAAAAAAAAAAAGAAATAAAACATCTGCATCAGATATTCCGCAGCAAATGCCGCACCCTTGCAGACTTCTCGTTGTTATTTTTCTTGGTGTGCGGGGGGATGAATTGAATTGAAACAAAATCAAGGCAGCAAAAGACGGTAAGCAGCAATTATGACAATGCAATTAGAAAACATTACGTTGCTGCCTGCTGCTGCCCAAACTTTCTGGCCCCCAATTCCCGTGGCCGTCGCGCCTTTTTTCTCTGCTCCGAAATAATATGAGTAAAAACAAAAACACTTCGGCATGCACTGACCCCTGTCACTAGTTGCCAATATCCCAACGGAGATCATGAAGAAAAAGAAAAAGATAAGGAGCTTTGCGCCCGTTGGCGGGATGGCAGTGGCAAAAACAAGAAAAAAAGGCGCCGGGTACCTTGCTCCAACAGAGACAGAAATGCGGAGTATTAATAGGCGACGACGTATTTGGGGAGGGGAAGAAGCCTAAGCTACCACTTATTACTTGCCTGAAATGTTCAACGATCAGGCCACCACAGCTGGGGAAAGTTCGCATGTTCGACTTGGAGCGAAACACTAAAACCGCTCCCACTGGCTGGCCTCACAGAAAGGAACGCCTCTTAGGCTGGGTTTCTGAAGCCCTCGTTGACTGGCCTGTTCTCTTAAGCTGGGTCTCTGAGGCCTTCGTTGGCTGGCCTCAAGCTGTGTCTCTGAGGCCCTCAACCCACGTATTCCGACCAGAAGACTCCAGTTCACTGTACCCGCATATGCCCTTGTTCGCGGTCACGTCAACAATGGCAAAGAACACTTGGACTTGATAACGTAAATTGTTAAAACTCAAAGCGCACAGCATTCAAATCCATCTAACACATGAAATTTATTTAAAAGACCTGGAAACCCAGGGCAAAATAACGTGTCCATATATTCATCCCTTTCGTCAATATCCAAAAAAAAAAATCCAGTTGATCTTTTTCCTGTGGAGGTCCCAAACGTAAATCGTATCCAAACAGCAAAACGATACTGCCAGGACCCAATATAAACCAAGTGCATAGCCAAACCAATAACCGAATAAATAAACATGGTATAATAAGACAGCCAGGAAAACATATAAAAAAACAAAAAACAAAAAAAGGAAGGGCAAAATAACTTCAAAGAAGGGGAAAAGATGGCTTTCACGGCCACGCCAGGAAGAAGAAAAAGTCGTTGCACATCATGTCATGCTCGCGCTCCACGATAGATGGGGTATTCATTCGGTAAGGTTTCATAGCTTGAGACGCTTCGACACTCTTTCGCCAGTGTCACTGTCGTCGCTACCATCGTCACTGTCGCCATCCACGGCCCCTCCTTGGCGTTTCCGTGGCAGTTTGTCGGCAGCCCCAGATGGCGCTGGCTCTTCCTGCACGTCCCGCCACGTCTGCGGTTCTCGCCATTCCTCAAGGTGCAGGTTGGGCTTGCTGTGATCCCACAGCAACCCGCAATCGCCATTTCTGTAGTGCTTGCTGATGTGATTAAATCGCTCTTCCAAGACTTTCTTTGAATATTTCAGTGCCTCTGAAGCGCTGAAGCAAGAGCCAGATGAGCCGGCAGCTTTGAGGCTGGTGATTTCGTGGTTGCCCGAGCCATTAGCCCTGCCGCCAAGGCCCCCGCTGCTCCCGCCGCTGTTCCCGCCGCTGTTCCCGCCGCTGGTCTCGTTGCCGTCTCTGATGTTGTCGGCATCCCTGTCGCTTCCCTCCTTAATCTCCTTGTCGGCTCCTCGTCTGTTGTACACACTGCTGCCGTTCTCTCCCGTGTCATTGGCATTGTTACCGCCGCTGCCACTGCCGTTGCCGCTCTTGCCTGCGGTGGTGAGCATCTCGTCCTTCGAGAGAGCTGCGTCTGAATTGGCGGCCGAGGCTTTGCCGCTTGCATTTCCCGTCTTTCCGCCTGGGAACTCATGTCTGCAGTACCCACACCAAAACGATATACATCGCCAAACGCTTTGAGCAGCCGAAGCCTTTTCCTTGACATCGGTATGGTTAAACTTGTGCACCTTGATCAAATGTTCTTCGAACTGCTGCTGGCTGGAGAACACCCGATTGCATTCAGCCATTTTGCCGCTGTTTCTGGCATCGGCGCGCCTCTCCGTACACCGGATCTTATCAAGGCAGATGTGCAGGCCCTCTTCGTGCCGTTTCCAATCATCTTTGCTACCAAACGACTTTGGACACTCATAGTATGTGCACTTAAAAGGGCGTCTGTGTCGATCCATGTGTTTGCTGCCGGTCAGTTGGTTAGCCAATCACTATGAACAACAATAGAAGACAGAACGATCGATGCAACCGACACAAAAAATGACACGTTCGCAGGGTGCCGCTTTTGTCAAGTTCTATACTCACTTTAAAGAGGGCTTAGACACGAAAGTCTTGCCGCATTCTGGGTAAGTGCATGTGTGAGCCTTTTCGGATCCTCCCAGCGTCGCCACCGCCGAAGCCGCTGTTTTTGATGCATCATTTTTCGATGTTGCAGCCGCGGCAGGAGGTGTGACGGAGCGTGCAGAAGCCCGCAGGGCCTGCGGTGGTGGCTGCATGGATGATGCCGGAGCCGGCTTAGGCTCTGCTTTGAAGTCGATTTTCTCCAACGCAGCCTCCAAAAGTCCCTTGCTCTTCAGCTGCTGCAGGACTCTCAACGCTTGTGCGTAGCTCGCCGCGTCTTGGCCCAGCGGTGGCGACGCCGCCGACGACGCTTCGCGTCTATTTTCTGCCGCCACCGGCCTGCCCCCAGGCAATGGCGTGCGCGTATTCTTTTCTTCGTCTTGGGCCGGCTTTCTTTCCTTCTCTCTAGTAATCGTGTCTGGCCTACGATCCCGGCTGGTTGCGCAAAGGCGCTCGCTGCCGTCTTTGCTGCCGTCTTCGCCACCAGCGTCGCTGTGACCACCAGCACTGTCATTTCCCCCTCCATTTTCACCTTCGTGCTCTTGGTTCTCATGGGACATATCGCCATCATCTCCGCTGCCATCTGGGTGGATAGTATGCGCCTCAAAACTCCCACCATCGCCATCTCTCTCAGCAGGTCTCGCTTGGCTTTGCCCTTGCTCTTTGAGTCCCACAACCGGAGTGTTAAAGAGTAATTCAGTAGGCCGGCAGACAGGCGCGCGATCCCCCGCGAGTTGGCCAACCTGAGACATGGGCGAGGTTCTTTTCCCCCCAGCAACACCATTCGCGTTCACAGTTGCCATGCCATAGTTGGCTGGCAGCTTCCTAGTTGGTGTGGAAAAAGCAAGCTGCTGGGCTCCGCTTCCAAGATTGTCTCTTAACTGCGGCGGTTTCATCGCCTGTTGGACGCCAAAGTAATCCAATGGCAATGGCACGTTCATCGCCCGGTACAACATCTCATCAACTTGCTCTCCCAGCTCCAGTGGTATAAAGTTATTTGAGCTCGCGCCATTAAGCGTAAGGTCCAGTGCCGAGTGATGTGTCGCGTAAGCCGAAAACGGCTCGTCCTTAAACTTGTTTTGCTCTAGAAGAAATTCGATCGGATCAACGTTCCATGAGTTTAAATCGATTTCAGTTGTGCATTGTGATTCTTCCAGTACGGATGGTATGTTTAAAGAAGAATAGTGTGCCACGTCATCGGCTGGCCCCATGTATGCCAAAAGATTTTCCTGTGTTTTTTCTTGTGATTTGCTACACAAACACACGCAATGAAAGTTCCAGTCAGCTCCAATAACGATGACAGACTTTAGAAGACTGTCTGTCCCGACGAACAAGGCAGGAAATATTAAGACTAGAAGTCGGGATCAAATACAAAGGACGCAAAGTGAAACTTAAGGGCAAATGGTGGGCAGGTTGACTCCTTACCTGGGTTTATATCGATACCGACTGACATCCTTGCACTGTAGGGGGTCCATCTTGTGCGTTTTCACCAGATGGTTCCGGAAGTTGTCGGAGCGCCGTATAGGTTTGGTGCCATCGCATGGCCTGATAGTGCACAAATAGCAGTTTTCGTCCAGTCTGGTGGGATCGGCATGAACGGTGTTCATATGCCTTGTGAGGTCGTTTTGGTTTGTGAAGCCATTTCTTGATTTGCAGTTTGGCACTGGGCATACATGTGGACGTTCATGGCGCTTTAGATGTTTCCTGGGGAATCTCGTGTCAGTAGGCTTGTTCTTTCGGTCTTTTGGTACAGAGAACAGCAAATGTAAGCGGGGCGACGAATAGACTCACTTGAATTTGGACCGCGTATCAAAAGTAGCCTTGCAAGTTGGGCATTGAAACTTGCCAGTGACATTCTTTTCTCTGTGATCGCGATCACTCCTCAAGTCATCTAGCGCCCAAGGATCTGGATCTGACATGAATTGGATAAAATCGTCCTCCGCACCCTCAGGGATGTCAATTCTTGGAAAACTGCTCCTTCTTCCCTGCCAGTGGTCCAAGTAGGTTGTATTGCTCTGCACATCAACATGTCCGCAAACAGTGTCGTTCATAATGCTTTTGGACATGTTTTTTTTTATGCTGCCTAAGCCCGAATCTGGTAGCGTGGCCTGTCGACTTTGCGCGGTAGTCTTGGAATATGTTGACATGGGATATGCGATGGGCTTATATGGAGAAAAAGCAGTAACGGCCTCGGCAACGGTTTCGGCGTTGGATTTGATCAACGATGACGTGGGATTGAACAAAGAGTTCTCTTGCACCCGTGTCAAGGACTGTGGTGAAATATAAAGTTAGTACTGAGAAAACACTACAGAGCCGGCTTCTTATCTCTCCGCTGCCCTCCTTGTCTCATATCACCGTCCTCGCTTTGCTTTGTCTTTGAAGGCGTCATTGCCTTTGGCCTCCGTTTCTATCTGCATTCTCGTAATATATCCTTAAATGGACCCAACATGGAGAAAACTGTACCTCTTGAGATGTCCCATATTGCCGCATCTCCATTACGCCAAAGCCTGCCTGAGGAGTTACTGAGATGGTTCTCCGGATTGTTGCCGTGATTCACAGGCTCAAAAGAGATACATCTTGACGCGGTCGAGCCTTGAGAAGACGAGAGGCGAAGCCACAGAGCAACAAACGGGGAGAAAAGACAAAGCGGGGGGTGAAGAGGGGACATAAAAAATGCTTCGTCAAAGGCTGAAAAACAACAGAATCGTATTATCTCCCACAGAAAGTTTTGGACGTCGCTGTCATTGCAGAGCCTTTCAGGGTAATTTGGGCAAGGCCTTGACTGGGTGTACGACAAATTTTGTAGAAAACCCCAAAAAAACCCTTCCAAAAAGGGTGTTTGTTAAGTATGGGGTATGGATAGCAGGAGCGACTGTGAGGGGTTTGGAAGCGGACTGGGAACACCTATGAAGAGTTCGCAGTTCGCACTCTCGAGGTCGGAGCAAAAGATGGGACTCACCAGTTTTTCGACCCACTTTATTTCGGTCGTCTGGCGTCTCACTGGCGTCTGCTTTAAGACGACCGAAATAAAGTGGAGTCAGAGGACACCGCCTTGCGCATCTGATTGGCACTCAGCTATGTTATCTTATACTCGTATGCGGGATCTGAATCGTACCCGTCACGCCCACTCATAGCTGGTTTTTGCAAACAGCCCAACGACTGTTGACCGCTACCGACCCTCACAATCCCCACTTTTCTCAGCTCGCCTAGCGTGTCCCTCTGTAGAGGGAGACACTAGTCACCAAAATAAAGTGGAGTTGGAGGACGATTATGGATACTCCTCATGGCAACAGTCCTCAAAGCGTTTACGCGTAGACAAATTCTTGGTGTGGTGAATTTTGCCACAAGTGCCCGAAGACAAAGTAATACGAGTCCATAGATGTAACTGCGGCAATGCTTTGCTAGGCTGAGACTTTTCAGGAGCCCTAGAAAAGTCAACGTCAACGCATTGTCAGGAGACCACTCATCTTTAAAATGAGGTACATTTGCTTCTAGTTGCAAAGATAGCCTTGCTTAAAATCATTTTTAAAAGAGCGTCTGTCGCTATGAAATAAAAAGAGCACGAAAAAAGATGAAAATGAAAAGGGGGGTGTATGGTGTCGGAGCCGGGTAGAATGGCGGGGAGAAATGAAAGAAAATTATCACGAAACGGAGAAAGCAAAAGACTGAAACGACGGGGGAAACAGCAAAGAAGGAAGCGAAAGCATCTTTCTCTATTTACTTAAACACCGGTGGTAATACGTAACGCTGTCGAATAGAGAGCAAGCAGCTGGAAGGAGAAAGCTTGAAAAAAATTTAGATTTCTTTAGCGCCTTGTTTTACAAAAAGCCAGCAGAGCCTCATACGGGTAATAACCTAAAGGCTACGGCTTGATGATTTTTTCCTTCTGGGTGCCTCTCCTGAGAGCCACCAGAGTTATGCTGATTAGAAATACAAACTTAGAATTTCTGTGAGGTACTAGGGAAAGAGGGGGCTCACCACTAGGCATTTTCCTTTGCCTTTTTTTCTAAAAAAAAGGGCAGCAAAAAGGCGTACTGCGTTAGGCTCGACGTGAACGGACGCATCCATTACAGGGCAGAACGTCCATGATGTTTAAGCGACTCATGCCAAGTGCAAACTGCCAGCTCGAAATCGGAACCATATCATTATGAAGCCTCCCTTTAAGGGCTGTTGTCATCCTGTTCGTTGTCTTTGGGCACCGTATTTCCTGATTTTTTTCCTTATCATACGAGGAGAGGTGGCTGAACGGAGGGTCAGACCTATCAAGTGCAAGCAGCTGCGCTTTTGTCTGTCTTGTAGCTCTACATGCGATAGAACTCCGTATTGTTAAGTGACATGGCGCCCCAGGATGTTGGTGGTGTTATTACAGGCCATTGGCCTTTAGAGACACAATCACTATGGTCTTTTCTGTTGGCTGGTCAGCAGATGGCTGTTTCTTCTCCCTTACCTCGTTTTGTGTTGCCAAAAAAAAAAAAGAGCCACAATGCAGTGTCTCTGAGGGCTTTTTGAATTTTGAATGTTCACACATTGTGCGACATACCGTTTTGCAAGGGTTGAGACGTCTCTGCGGAAACCATCCGATAGGCACCCAGGTCACAGTAGAGCCATTCAGCAATATCCCACTTTCCTCTTTTGCTTTTTTTCCTGCTGGGGTTTCGTACTTCATTCTGTGCCTTTTATTTATTCACCACTCTCAGCCGCCTTGTTTCTTTCTTTTTTTCAATGGAAGCCTTTTTGCTCAACTCTTAGCGACATGTCCAATGGTCAGATCCATCAATCCCATAGGTTACATAGCTGTCGGGGTGTTGGAAAACAGGCATTTTTTTGGTTGAAAGGACAGCATCGGCGTTGTGTAATAACAACCCATATCATTCGTTTCTGTCGTCTGACATTGCACATCTGCAAAAAAGGACAGAAAAAGGTCATGTTGTGCTTGTCTTACCCAGTTGGCTCTGCAGTAATACGTGGTGAACTTACTGAAAAAAGTGGAGAGAGTATCGTGACATTGAGGCATCTCTCGATGGTATATTACTTTAACATTCCGTTGAATTTCTCACAGCCTTTTGTATCAGCTTTCTGTTTAAATTCAATCCAATAAGTTATCATCGATATTTTGCCTTTCGAGAGAGAAGTGTTTACGGATTTCAGAAGCAGTCGCGACTGAGTTAGAATACAAGAAAAAAAGGAAAAAAAGCTAAAGCAGCTGACTGTTGGACAAGACTGCAGCCAGCAATAACCAAACAAAAACGATCTATCACATTTTAATTTTGTAGATTTGCAGGGGAACGGCCATTGCCACAAAAGTTTCTATTTGAAGACTTCTCCCTGTGCGTTCCTTTAATATCTGTTGCTGTCCTATTGTCTTTGCCCTTGTTGAGGTCGGGGGAGAAAGGCTTGCCGCGGGAGTTTTTGATGAATGTTCGCCTTGCACCATGACAAAAAAAACAAAAAAAAAAAAAATCAAAAGAACAGGCAAGGGGTGCAACGGCGCTCCCCCACTTCTCATGCTGCGTCGTCCTTCAATGCAAGTGACGAGGATTTGCCTCGTAATGAAGAAGCCACTACAGGAAATAAATGACAGAACCAGGCGTTCAAAAAGCAAGTGGTAAACGAAAAGACTCGAGAAGAGAACTGTATAAATGAGGGATGGGCCCAGCTACATCTTCCTGTTCCCTCTTCTGGCTTTTTTTTTTTTTTTTTTTTGTTGCTTTTCTTCATGTTTCTGCTGCTTTCGTTTAACACAACAGCCACCGATTTATTGAGAAGACAAGACAGAAAGAACAGAGCCCATTTTACAATATTTCATTGCTTCGTCAGATGTCAAGAAAGCTTCCTATCTGAGCTTTTTTTTTTTAAAAAAAAGGAACGAAAGTTGAAGAAACAATCTTGTTATCGTGCACCTATAATACCTCTTGTTTCCCAAACATACGCACATACTACAATCGCGACTGTCGGCATCACAGCCATCATGTGCAATTTCGAAGAGTTCCTATTCAGCTGCGGCTGCTCTCAGATGAGGCTCCAGTCGTACTGCCATTTTGCCCGCAACGAGCCCAACCATCAATGCTTTGGCATGAAGAAGCTTCGGAATGTCTGGGAACAGCAAACGGCCTGCACAAACTGTCTTCGCAATGGTCTCAATCCAGTCAACGTCACGATTGGGACACAGAATGCTGTCCAAAAACCCTACCAAGCCCAGTGGCAGAAGCAACAGTAGTGTTGAAACGTTACGGGTCCTTTGGTATGTTGTAATTTCGGGTTTGCTTCTTTGGGGTGCTCGTAAATATTAAGCTAATCTGGAAAATAGAAAGGCATAAGCAAAGACGAATCCCAGTGGCTTTGAGGACTGGGTTGAATAACCAATCTCTGGACATGATAATGATGGATTGTTGTTCCTTTTTTTTGGCCGTTTTTCTCTGTCTTTCTTCTTTCCTCTTTAGTCTTTATTTTTCAATTTGCTCGAGGCAGAAAGAATATGTGCCGTTTGTACCTTCTCCGAGTGGACGAACGGATGAGGATATAATTCAATAAGAAAGTGTTGTTTCAATGGCTTAGGTTGTGATTTGTGTTCCGAAGACAGCCATAGACCAGCACAATAGAGACACAAACGCATATGCTCGTCATGTTTCAAACACTGCAAGAAAGAATATTCTAGAGAATTGCACAAAGATACGTCTTTCCAAGAAGGGTTTGTTGCAATTCGTCATCATACTGTGTTGCCCTTCCGCTTGGATGTAATTGCATAGTAGCAACGAGAAGAAGAGTCAGCCAAGCAAAGTCTCAGACACAAATGGTGGCCCCCAAAATTCAACACACATCTCTTTCAGGATCAATGACCAGAGGCTTGAAATGAAAATCGCAAAAGCAAGGCGCAGTGGACTCACCCCCCCGTTTGCGTCTGCGAAATGAACACCCAGCCCGTGTTGCATGCCGCGATATCGTGTAACGACAACAGAAGAACAGCAATGGCTGGTTTGTGGCAAGAACACGAGTGTGATCAATTGCATGCAAACATAAAGACATGTGCACATCATCATATCACCAACTGCGGAAATGATTAATACCTGTAAGCATATAGGTGTATCTAGTTATTGAAGACAAAATGACAGCCTTGTGCGATTCAACAACAGTACATATTTTCACATTCGAGCCCTCTCGATTACCATAGTAAGAGAAAGCAGTCCGTAGACATTTGTTATCCTACAAAGAGGTATCTTCACAGGGCATTGTAGCGCCATTTCTCCAAAGAAAAAGAAACCAAAAAGAAAAGTTGCCCAACCCGCTTGTCATTCCGTGTTTGTTGCACCCACAACTTTGCCGACCACATTGTACCGCTTGGAAAAGTAAGTAACCCAATCGTTCAACGTTCCCTTCTCCGAATCTTCCAGATCCTGCCACTCGGGTTTCACGTCATCCACCGAGGTTGACATTTTGGCCAACGCTCGAGACGCGTCGTGGCCTGCAAGCACTTTTGGTCGTGAGCTATTTTGCAGGACTGTTTTCTGAAGGAACAACAAGAAGAGGAAGAGCCAAGGCTGGTGCTAGGCAAAACACCAAGCCTGTCCTACTCAAGAAACGGGTGTTTGAAGGGGGGAGGTGGAGCTTGGGGTTTCTATGCCCTCTTTCACGAAAACCTACCATGGTAAGATCCGCCAGGCTCATACGCCTTGTTTCCTGTGACGTCGTAAACAATACCCTTGAATGTAGGGAAAAAAAAAAAAGAAAAGCGTTAGCTCACACTACGTGCTGCCGTTTCTCACAGCCAGTTGTCTTCACTTTTTTTTTTTTTTGCCCCTAACGTCTTTCTTCATCCGTACCTTGATGGCAACATAGCATTTGCCTCCATCCACGCCTGCACAGCAGTTAGGTCAGCAAATAAAGTGATAGAAACCAAACCCAGGAACCCGTCCATCACAGCGACGATTCCATCATGGTTGGCAAGACATCCACGCCCGAGCTGGACTCCTTCTTCCCGAAGATAAGCAAGCGGCAAGCGGGCAATGGGGAAGAAGCGGCGGCTGTGTCTCTGCATAGCTTACTTACCCTTTGCCAACGCCAGCTCCTCTACAGTGATGGGGTCGTCCTTGGGCGGGTTCAGTTGGACCGGCACTTTGGGCTCAAACCTGGCCGCCATTTCACCGACAAGATGAAGCGAGAGAAAAGGTTGTGAGATGGCCTTTTGGTTTAGATAAGCTCTCCGGTTCGTTGGTTGATCTGTTGGCGAGTGACGCTTCCCCTTCGGTGCCTTCTACGACCCAAGAAAGTCCTGTAACCAGCCTGCCAGGCGTTTGTCTCTTGTGCGGTTGATGGTGTTCTCTTGTAGCCGGTGTTGGTTCGCAGCAAACAAAAATGCTGGTTGTGCCTCTGTGACAAGATCGAAAAGTAGAGAAGGTTTTGAGCTATGGCGAGGCCTTCGGGAGAAAAGTGGAGATCTTCAAACGGGCGGATGTCGTAATGAAGTCAGCGAATGATGGCGATGGCAATGGAAAGAACGAGGACGCTAAACACTAACCAGCATTGTGCGAGTCCGAGTCCTGTAACTGCACACTTCAGAGCTACAGCCTCAGGCACCCACTAAAACCTTGTATGCTCCACTTTTTTTCTTTCCCGCACTTGAGCTCAAAGTCGAACCCACCCGGACCAGAGAGGGCAAAAAAAAGAAGAAGGACACGGAAGAAGTGCCAATTCATTTCGGAGAGCTTGCCGGAGACCATGTCGAGAACACTGGCAGCAGCGGCGCAACCGCATTTGCGGACGCCGTTTGTCGCTTTGGCGTTCCTGGTGTGCCGGCCATCGTCGGCTGTTCCACTGTCACCACGTCTCAATGGCTGTGTTTGCGTTCTTCGTTCTCCAGCATACGGGGCCGTCCGACTTCTACACCACCGACCAGCAGCCATGCACGACGGGCGTAGATCGCCACGCCGCGGAACAACGGCGCCGACCTGCGGACTGCTTCTCGGTATGTCGCATGTGCATCAATGCATTCGGCCACCGTGGCGGCAGATGCGCCAGAAAACGTCGTCGTCATCGTCCGCCAAGGACCCATCTCCCGCTTCCCCACGAATGCCGCCATCGCGGACCCTGTCGACCTCCCCACCTCCGCCACCACGCAGCGGCTTTGGAGGAGCAGGCAGGGGAGGCGGCCAACCCGGCGGTCAGCCGCGGATGTCGTTTCCCCGGTTTGTGCTGCGTGCTATGGGGGCCACTCTGCGCAGCATCTTCATGCCCTTCCGGGGCCAGACCATGCGCAACCTGTATCGACAGAATCCCGGAGAGCTAGTCGTGGCTCTGGCTGTGTGAGTTTAAAGAGCCCAGACTGTTTTTTTATGGTGCCCGTTAGCTGCTTTGTGGCAGACCAGATCGCGTGGGTGAACTGTACATTTTTTTACTAACTTGCGGCTCTTCTTCTTCTCTCTTCTTTTTGCAGGCTGGTTACTTTTGTCTTTATATTTGGCTACATCGTTCGCATCTACTTTACATACTTTCAGTCTCGTCAGTTCACGCGATACCCGCCGCCTGTGGCCAAACACCTGCGCCGGGCGCTGTACTTTAGCAACTACTCGCCCGACCCGAAGCGTGCTCTGCGCAACTACCGCCTGGCCCTGGAGAAATGCGACGAGCTGGGCCTCGATCCCTTTTCCGACGATGTCCTGGGCATCCGCATCCAGCTGGCCTCGTGGCTGGAGCAGGTCCAGAACTACGATGCCGCCATCAAGGTGCTGGAACTGCTGCGCTCCGACTGCCAGCGGTGGATCGAGCGCATGGAGGCGACAGCAGCCGTGGCTCCTTCTCCGGCGACTGCTGCTGGCAGCTCCACCACCACAGCCAGCAGCGATGGGGATCGGTTCTCCGTAGCTGGTGGACAGGCCCCCTTGTCAGCGCGTCTGCCAGCCCCTCCGGCGCTCCTGGCTAAACAGAAGAAAGAGAAGGAAGAACGCCAAGCCGCCCAGGCCCAGCAATCGGCGACTGGGTTGCCAGCCTCGGCAGACTCGTCTGTCTCGCCTTTGCCGCCTATCTCGAACGTCGAGCCCACGCTGGACCCAGAGTCGGATGCAGAGACGGTCTGGGAGCGGAGGCGAAGGCTGCTGCACAAGGCCATCGGTGTGAGCGTGAAGCTGGGCGAACTGTACGCGGACGAGCATGTGCTGAAACCGGAGTTGGCACACGAGCAGCTGATCTGGGCCGTCGAGACGGCTCTGAAGGAGTTTCAACGCCGTACTGTGGAAGGCGTCAAGCCTGGCGAGGGAGATTGGATGAGCCCGCAAGAAATGGGAGCTGCTTTGGAGTGTAAGTTTTTCTTTCGCCTTCGCGCAAGGCCATGATTCCCCCTTCTTTCACCCTCCCACCTCTGTCTGCCTCTCTTTTGTCGCTTGTCTCTCTCTGACTTGTTTTTGCTGCACAGCGCTAGCTCAAAGCTACGAATCCCAGTCGCAGTTCCAGCTTGCACTGCCGCTCTTCTTTCAAGCGCTTCGCTTGTGCAAAGACCCTTGCCACAGCGCCGTAATTAGTATGTAACCCCCCCCTCCCCCCCTCGGCCTCTGCCTTTGCTCTCCTCGTTGGCACATGGAGATCAAAAGTCATGTCTGTGTTCTGTCGGACCTCTTTTTCTCCTCTCTCTCTCTCTCGCTGTTAACGGGCCACACACTGACAAAATGTTCTCCCAGTGAACAATATCTCCACCTCGTTTGCCCAACACCCGCTCCAGCCCCCATACACTACTCTAGCTGGCCCGATGCTCGACCTCCCGTCGCCAGCGACGCCCTCGTCTTCGCCCGCTACCGCCCAGACTACACCGGCAGCAACGCCGACGCTCGAGGATGCCCGCAAGGCGTATCTGAGCGCGGCAAGGCGGTGGGCCGGCAATGCCTACCACCATGCGTCGGATGCCAAGGAGCCAGAGCGCACGCCCGAGTGCGACCAGGCCTGCGCTGTGTCGCTCTGCAATCTGGGGGACATTGCAGCCATGATGGGCAACGCGGACGAGGCGCGGCGGTGGTTTCAGCAGGGCCGGGCTTTGAGTGCCCAGCTGGAGTTTGCTGCGGGCCTTAAACAGGCTGAGGCAGGAATACGCAGGCTGTCTGTGCAGTAAGAGAGCCTGGTCAAGACGGGGAAGAAGGAGATGCCAGAAAAGAAGAGGGCGTGCCCCGACAAAGAGGGCGGGATTACCGTGCACAATAGCTGCCGGATGAAGCGCCGAAATCACTAAGAGGGAAACCCAAGAAAAGCCCGGCATACTTGCGAAGGGCCTGGGTCGGTCTGGGGAAAGCGGCCGAAAATGAAGCCAACCATCGAAGATGTGGACAGCTTGCTTTCTCCTACACCACTACGATGTGCCCGTCAACAAGACGTTCGCAGCTTACTATTGCCCCCTCTTATCTCAAGATCTGGCTTGATGGCGCGCAGCCCAGGTCTACACCGGTCTCGAAATTCAGTTTCGGGGACAGGGGCGTTTCTGTCCTTGAAGCTCTGATCAGAAGAGCGATTTCTTTGTTGACTTTTCTGTCCAAAGTCGTACTCCGGAATTGCCTTTTTTTTGTGTTCTTTTAGTGGTTATGTGACTACATTTACATGACACGTTTTTGGTCTTCTTGACCTCTCAAAACGATACAAAAAGCCCACACAACTCCATAAACTGAGTGTTGAAAGCGATGCATCGCCGGCTTGCCATTTTCAAGGCCTGGAAGGCCAAATTGGGCTTACGAAATAGAAGCTGTCTTCTCTCTCTTTTTTTCTAATCATTTCCTCGGCAAAGTGCTGATATGATATGTTTGACGTCCACTTTGTCTTCTGGCTAATGAACACACCACCTTCTTTCCTCTTCCCTTCTCTTCTCTCTCCTTTTCGCGCTCTTTTTGCTCGATCTGCTTTCTTGCTGGTTCCATATGCATCGACTTGGCCAGCCGCACTGCGGACTGCAGTGCGGGAGAGGTCTGGTAGCGAGACGTTGGTTCAAGCAAAGCCGGTGATTGGCTCGCTGGTGGTTCAAAGACCCAGAACCTAAGCCAACGAGAAGGGAGAATATCTGTTAAGCTCACCGCCAGAACTGGCCTCCTGGCCAATCAGCTGGCCCCGTTTCGACAAATGCTTCCTTTGTACGGAGGATGGTAGCATTCTGCCCCAACGGGGAATTGCTTTGTGCCGCAGCCTATCTCTTCCTCTGCCCACACCAGCCCACATCACCTCACACCAGCAGTAGTCCTGCGGCGTAATGCTACGTATGAACATCAATTACGAGTCCGTCCAGGTCCTTGCGTTATCAAACACGTGGCGAGAGAGAGGGAGGGTGTCACCTTGTTTAGAATCACGCTCAAAGAATAACATTCATACGCAGACACACACGCCTCTTTCATCATGTCGACTTCTTTTTTTGCCGTGGCCTTTGTATCCCTTGTCTGTCACCTTTGATAGTGTCACAACATGCAGGGATGCAAGGGG